>OMOW01102184.1:9158-19320 GCA_900312555.1 Lamprogrammus exutus | reverse complement strand
GATAAGATAAGCCGTTATTTGTCCCACGATGGGGAAATTTCCAATAAGGTGATTTCTGAAGATAAGGATATGGATAAAATATCATGGCCAAAAGCAGTGCACCTACAGCCTCATGTAGTGAAAATACATTTTTAGAAATTACAGTGCAATTTCCTGGCAGAGGAGAGAAACCCATTTGAACATTTCATCATCCACCCTACTCACCTTCTTTGGCCCCTTCAGGCTTTCATCTCTTCTCGGCATGATGATGTCATATCAATTATTTTTTGGATGTCCAATAAAAGGACCTTGATGAAACTGCAACACCCCTGATTAAGATCTTTCCATGCTAGGCTCACATTCTTTACTGTGAACTGCAACTGAGGAAAAGTATAAAATCACACAGAGGAAAATAGTCAAGCACTCTTATGTCAGAATTGTATTTGGGTCTATAGGAATAGTGCATGTAATAGTGAAATAATGAATCCATTAATTGAGGGACAGCTAAATTTTTTTTAAATAATTGATAAGTTGTAGTTATGTATCAACTAATTGCCAATTCCAGCTGTGATGATGTACAGAAGCCAAGAGAGGACGTGCAATATCATTATTATTATTATGATTATTATTATTATTATTTTTAAAGTAGTTTGGTGGCAGCAGCACACATCACCTAGGGGTGAGGCATCTACTCTTTCTTTCTACAATGTGTGAACTGAAACTCAGAATAAAATGAAGTGTAAATATGATCTGTAAATTGTAATATTATGAATTATTTTTCATATTCAATAAATGGCCTTTAAGTAATTTTTCCCTTTCAGTTTGATAGTCTTTTCCTCCTTCACTTTGACATCTTCTCCACACTCAAACACTAATGACTAAAAGTGTTTTGTAACTGTTTAACAGTTATAGAGTGGTGTGTGATAAATAAAGCTTCTTATTCTCGTGTGTTGGTGACCGCTGAGTTATTCCCTGCAGTTTTCAAACACACAGGCCAGGCATGGATCATCTGAGCTCAGGGTCACCCCGACCTCCCTTCTCTTTTACTTTCTCCAGGCACTTTTCCATTTCCCTGCACTATCTTTCATTGGGAGGATCGTTCATCACGGCTGCCTAAATGGCCTGGTCACCCTGTGATTAGTGATTGTTTTAGTTCGGTCAGCCAGGTAGTACGTACTAATCCACATGGTTGTGTGTGTGTCTTGTGCTGCATATGTATATGCGTTTGCAGGAATTAATGACTGTGCATGTTTTAAACACTGTACATCATCCTGTAAGCAGCAGGCAATCAAATTCCCATCTCTCTAATTTCTCAGTAATCACATAGAAACTCATACATTTCCATCCACCCCCAAATGGTTTTGTGGATATCACAACAGTGACTGACACCGTAGTTAAGTCATCTGGTGGTCTACTCATCTGATTGAATGTTTCTTCCATCTCAGTAGGGAAAGAAGGATGCTGATGACAGTTACATGTGTGTGTGTGTTTGTGTGTGTGTGTTGATACAGTGAATAACAGTAGAGTGCGGCTTCTCCAGTTCAGCAGATTAGGTGCCAGACTCATTTTCACTCATGTTTTGCTAAAAGATTTATGACTACAGGGAATTCTGTACACACACACACACACAAACACACCCACACACACAAATCACTCCTTACCGGTCTGTCGTATCAGTGTTTTACATTAGGAGTGATTCTTGAAGAATTATCCATCTCCTTCAGCAATTTAAGAAAGATTTATCATTCACAAACACACTTTTGATGAGGATGGCAATCACCCAACCATCTATCCACAGATCCATTCATCTACACATACATCACGCGTTACACTTACAACAGACTTGGTATGTGGAGATATTGTCATATTACACAGTGCTTAAATGATAGAAAACACAACCTTAATTCCAGTGTTAAAACTGTATTTACAATGAGTCTTTTACATTACATTACATTACGTCATTTAGCAGATGCTTTTATCCAAAGCAACTTACAATATCACATTTTGTCAACAGTAGAGAAATCAGCTATGCAATACAATCTATGACAGCTAAGACTTTCTGAAGGAATAGAGTAGCAGTTGCATAAACGTATATAGAGAAGGAGTCTTTACATTGATATTCATTGATATGTATTTACCACTTTCCTGGTTACTGATAATGCAGGTTATTTATTTCATACCATATTCCCGCTCACTGATATTCCTGGTAATTTATTTGATACTTCATGCAAAGCTGCATATGATGCTAAGCAGAGGTGGATGGCTTCTGCTCAAGTCTTAATCAAGTAGAAGACTTCTTGAGCAAGTCTCCTGCGCCCTGTTGAAATGACTCTGCATGGAGGATCTTGTGAGGAACTCTCTGCATTAACCAACCCTGGACACAGACGCACACACACACATACACACACACACACAAAATAAAGAACTCACTGTCTTCATTGGTATTATTTGGCAGTGTCAGATGGTTTTGCCAGTGATTCCTACCAGGACGATGTGACAGATGCTGCCGTTTGTTTTGTCTCCAGCTCTGACGTACTGCAGGGAGCTCTTTACAAAATCTTCCGCTGACAGAGTTAAGATGTTCTTTTGGTAACCTCCCAATCGTGTGCAGACCCCAAACGGAGCCACTGCCTAAGAAAATGATATATATATATTGATTAAATATATATTTATTGGTTTATGACATTTATTCATGATAATTTATTATTCATATTTTATTATTATATATTCGAATTTGGTGCTATATGTGCTTCAATCATGTGCATATGAAATGAAAGCTGGGAATGCTGAATGAAATATAGTTATTCCTGACAGCAACATGTCACGGCTACCATATTTTGTGTCTGATATGTAAGAATGTTGTGATATGTAACCTGTAAGGCCATAACATAAAGTTCTGTAGGTGGGTACTGCATGTAAGAATGAGTGTGTTGAGGAGAAACATGGTGGCCACAGTCTTGTGACGTTATAAAGGTCAGTTTCCCTGTGACTGAACACCCTCAATAGCCTTGATACAGTTGTTTTCACATGCTGAATTTCGTCCCAAGACGTATAAACTGAGTGTGTGTTGGTGGAGTTCCCATTTAAACAGAAAAAACAGGATGCCAGTTTTTAGTTTTTTTCAATGTCAATTGTTAAATTAAAGGTTGAAGTGAATTTTACACCTACGTATTCTCGTACTTGCTGCAACTTACCAGATCCTCCAAGTTGGAGACATCAACACGTGTGATCATACGCCTCTGGGAATGTGCTGGCTCCCTGAATGGCAGAAACAGGTTTTTTTTGCCTGAACTGCCCTCCAGTGTCATAGTCATTTGCATACCCTGTGCATTAAGTAGACAAACCAAAGGCGCTCGTTTCACCCGCAGCACAGTTCAGGCAAAAAAGCACAGTAGTTCTGCCATTTAGGGAGCCAGGGGGCTGTTAAGATCACAAGTAAACATTCTCTAACAAACATGAGCTGTTCTGTTCCATTCTTCAAAACCTTTTCTTGTTTTGTTCTGGGTTGCCGCTCAAATCATGTTGTTTTGGGGAACGTGTCCAATATGCAGCAAATACGAGTATGTGTGTAAAATTCCAAACTAACACTTTTAATCACAGCCCAACCTTAATAAAAAATTCACAAACACATAGGTTGATTCATTATTCTGACATTTGTCAAACATTCAATATTCTTATCAGTTACATACAGTATATTTCCTGTATACAGTTAGATACACATATACACTAGCAATGTACAATTTAACTTTTCAGTCGATAAGTCATCCCCCCATAGAACTTTGAAAGACTGTAAAGTTGAGTCTTGATACCTGTACAATAATCCCTTCACTTTTGTATTCAGCATGAAGACCTTCGGAAAATCTGTCCACAAATGCCTAGAGGGGGCACAGTGATAACACACACATGCATGTAAAAACTCACGCAATGACACACAGACAAAAGGGGGCACAAACATGGAAGTTAGTGCATCAGTGATCAGCTGGAGATTGAAACTGCAACGATGATGGTGTACTGACCTTAGATGAGGCGTACAGGGTGAATAGGGGGCAGTAGAAAGAGGCCACTCCAGAGGAAACATTCAAAATCAACCCTCTCCCTCTGAAGAGACGGACAGAAAGAGTGCACGCTCGCACGCGCGCGCACACACACACACACACACACAGTCAAAAGCAAATTGTGCTCTTACACAAAGCACAATGTTCTTCAGCATCTTTTTTATCTTACTAGATTTTACACTTAATAAAGAAAACATGTGTTGGAAACCTGTTTTCCATTCCTGGAAGAATCATTTTACACATCTGAAAAACAAATCATAAAATAATTTCACATTTAAGTATAGTATAGTATAGTAAGTGAGTATTCATTAGTTTTAAAAACAGCAAATACACACTCTTACCTTCATCATAGTCTTCACATTGCAATTTAACAGCTTTTGAATTGTCTGCAAGCATAAATATACATGGTTCAGTGTCAGTGTAGATGATTAGGGGAAAAGGTTGTTGGAATTACAAAGAGAGTAGAGGGATCTGTGAGACAGTCTATGGATCAGTTAGGACAAGATCTGGTGTGAAACTAATGCCTTTATTTCACAGCACCATTCACATGATAAAATCCAGACTGCTGGGGACCACTAACCTGCTCCTGCGCTGCAGTCTCAAGGAATCTTGTGGGACTGTAGGTAGGCAGCATGCCGACGTTATTGACTGGAGTATAAAAGAAATCAGATTTAGTTTCACCGGGCAGACCACAGCACTTAGGCAGACAATACTATCAGATAGAACTGTTTGATTGAACGATAATAAGGAATGAAAACATATCTAACCTAAAACTCCAATGTTTAAGCCCCTAAGCTCATCCTCAATGTGTGGGAAGATATTTTCCTCTGTGAAGTCAGCTGCGATCACTTTCACCCTCTGCCCAGTAGCATCACCTAAGAAGAGTGAAACATTGTGAAATAGTATCTGTGCTCATGCAGATAGCAAACAACATCCCTAAAAGTAATGACAAGACAGCAATCCAAAGCAGAACCCCAACAAAAGCCTTTGAATAAAAAAGTAAAGAAGAAAAAATAAATCAATTTGTCACCTATCTCCTCAGCCACCTGGTCCAGGTTCTTTTTGGTTCTACTCATGATTACCACATTCATCCCCTGAGCGGCCAGCTGGGGGAAGCAGTGGTGCAGTGGTGGGCAGATGGGAGAGATTACACATCTACAAATGACCAAATGACCTAGCACAAACCCATTGTAGATTCTGCTTTGTAACTCAGGAACAATAATATAGCATAGCATAGCAGAAGTGTAAATTTGGTGATGAAACATGGAAACATGTTTTGGTGTTCAGCTTAGATTTCAAGTCAAAAAACAAGCAATAAACAATCACTTACCGCAAACGCATATGCTCTTCCTATGCCCTCTGAGGCACCAGTCACCACTAAAACAAGAGTGGGAAGATTAGTGAACGCCTGTCAGTCCTCACTCTTTGCTGCAGTATCCACTCTAAACAGCAGGGCTGCTGTGAGACAAAGCTGAATTATCTCATCCGGCTTCCTCTGCTGTCAGACAATCACTGGTTTTGTTTGTTTGTTTTAAGCATGGCCCTCCTGTTCTAACAGACTGTACTGATACAACATGTACCCCAGCTCTGATAAATAATTTGCTAACACAGAGAACAGACAGAAACTTCTTGTCCCTGTTTGCTTAACTCATCCTGCATCTCCTCATGACCTTATTACAGTGATTTCTCACTTTTTTCAATCACGTTAGGAATAGAAATGTGATGGGCATTCATGTGCACCAGAGTTTTGTTCTCCAGAACCTAATCATATGGCATCATATGGGTAATATAATTTTTCATAGTGCACAAGGCACATTAGTGACCAGGCTGTGACGTCAAATAATGTTTGCAAATTATCTTTAAAATGTGTACACACTGTAACAGTCGAAATTGTGAAGTGTACCTTTAAGACATTGTGTGTTGTATAGATAGGAGAGACGAAACATCATCACACATCACACAACGCAGTATGACAGGTGTAACCTGACAGCCTGATACAGGATGTTGGGTAACTTTAACATGTCATTGTTGACATAAAGACCCATCCACTCAATATTGTTTACACTTTCAATCTGTAAATAAATGAAAATAATGACAACAAAGTAAAGATACCAACTTTAATCCATTGGCTCTCATTTCAATAATGGACTGGAAAAATGATGTGCATCCCTGTCTATAAAGGTTATATTGATATCAATGGTTGAGCATTATGATTTACACATATTGGGGGAATCCACCTGCAGAAGAGTCTTAAGCTGTTTTGGTATCTCTCTTTCCTGTGAGGTGACTCCTGTTGATTTGGCACCAGGTCAGATTAAAGAGCAGGTGGCAAGAGGCTGAAAGCTTGAGTTAAAAAAGACATACCAAATTAGTGAAAGAGTTCCTCATTCTGTAAAGGCCAAGACTTTGCCCTTAAAATGATGAGAAAGCGCAATGCAATGACAATGCCACCTTTTCAGAAGGCACTGGAGAAAATGTTTTACTTTCATTTAACCTTCCTGTGCTTTACTCTGTGATTTTCTTTTACGCTTAACAAACTAAACATTTTTGTGACTGCTGCTTCAAACTAATTGAATGAAGAGTAAGGGTTGGGTGTTTTAGCGTGACTTGTCACCACCAGATGTGTGGCAGTCTTCCACATGAAGGAGGACTTGGAGACTGTGGAAAATTCTGCTTGAAAATCCACACTGTAGGCTTGTATGAAGGAAATCACTGCTTCAAGAAAATGACACCTTTTAACACGCTGGTTTGGAGCTTTGGCATCCAAGGACCTGTCCTGTCCTGACTGTGCCAGAGCCCAGCAGCCTGAAAGTTGTTTATCAAATATGTTTGTATAACAAATTAGATTTAGATTTGCCAGTTCTTGTTTATCTGATCCAGCCCTGTCACCATCCTGTCTGAAATTCCAGCTAGTACAACAGCTGTGCTTGGAACAGCAAGTCTTTTTAAAAGTAATGAAAGGCACAATTAATTGTCTACCATGGGCGACCAATCCGATTCAAATCAAGGTCACTGTGACATGATCCTGCCATATTATGGCCTTACAAACTTTACAGTGAAGAGATTAGCCAACAGTTGCCATCTGGAACATTCAGCAAACATTGAACCACATTAACAACCCACAGGAGTCATGTGTCACCCGATGAATGTAAACACAGTACTCACTCTTCTTTGGGCTCTATTTTGGGTCTCTGCCAACTCTGGAGAAATGTATTGCTGGATGGTTGTCTTCCTACATCAGCTATTCATTAATTTTGTCTGTCTGCAATTTAGCAGGTAAGGTTGTTTTTGATTCGGTCAGCCATAATTGCCCTTGCAGTATGAAAATGCTGCGCTTCCATTCTGAGAGCTCTGAGTGGATAAAAAGGAGTTTAGACAATGGGGGTCAACATGTAATCTGTGGACTTTGGCATGGGGAGTTAAGAGGTCCCTGTTCTAAACAGTGTTTCACAATGTCCTGTTTGTCCAGGATCCCCTGAGTGCACATTGTGCCAGAACACAGTTTTTCCTTGTTTCCACCCCAACCATCATTATGCTGCTTCACACTGGGAAAGTTGAGGTCCAAGACCCATTTCATCTCATTGTTGCTGGTATCCAGAAATCTACCAGAGTAAAAAAGTAACTTGAGTGGGAATACATAATTATTTACTTTGTGGCGCTGGCAATTATGACAGGTGTAACCTGACAGCCCCATCAACATGATGATGGGGATATTGGGTATAGGATACAGGATATTGCGTAGCTTTAACATGACATTGTTGACATAAAGACCCACCCATACAATGTCTTGAAACTTGCACACAACCAAAACCACAGACACAAATGCTTATAAATAGAACATTCAGTTCACAATCAACCCATGAACTGTGAAAAGGATAGATCAGCATGGTGTGGTGTGTTTAAGTGGCTTCTTTAAGCACTGTGCAACACTGAGTAACCTCTTCAGATGGTGCCAAAGGAGATTTTGTAAAATGATTTGACTGGTCTGGGATCCGCACAGGAATGCCTCAGAGTAATTACTTGGAAAGGGTCTGAGGACTGAGCCAGCACTGACTGTGGCTCTAAACTGTGCTTATCAACTTGTTTCAATCTGCTCTAGTTTCTTATTCATCTAAAAACACTCATGCAGAGATGAGATTGTGGACATAAAAAGTGCTCAGTTTGCAGTCCAGTCACAGCATGTTCATTTGCCATGGTGCAATACACTACTATTCTGTATTAGGAGTTTGGGATCTAGCAAAGTCCAATGCCAGTGCAGTGAGTACGTTCCTTTGGGTTTAGAAGTGTAGAAACATTATTTATTGGAAATAAGGTTGTGTGATGTCTGATCACAATCCTGATGTCAAGCGATAAAGGAAATAATGCTCATTCACCTCCCAAGAAACACTACCAACTGCCAAAATAATCTTGGAAAACCAGAGTCATGCTAAGGTTGGCAGCCACTCAAATGTTCACTGAATTTGGGGAATCCAATTGCCAAAGGCATTCTGTAAAACATTCTCAGAGGGCAGGATTACAAATATTAGACAAATCTTTTTGTTGTTCATTTAAACATTTCTTTATTTTAGTTACAATAGATGAGATGTTGGTCTTTTTTATTTTTTAGCTCTGTGATATGCCTTTATAATAATAATGGGTTTATTAAAATCTAAAGTGCTAGAATACGAGCAATGAGAATATTACATAACTGACAGAGGTTTTGGAGCCACAGCAGAACAGGATCCAATCCATCTATTATTCACATATATTGTCAAAAACATCAGCAAAATATCCAAATGTGCAGCACAACACTGGACCAAATTGGAATCTTGCAAGTGGCTTAAGCTTTAAAGTAACAGTCTGTAAGTTTGTGGGTGGAACTCCTCCCACCCAGGAACATGAGACATGATTGACAACTGTAGTGGCGATTGCCCTTGTGGTAAGTGGTATTTTTATGGGCTCAAAGGTTTTTCCCATAAGAGATTCTATCACTAGCAGACGCCTCAGAGACATGATATTTTCAGAGCATGTCATTTATGGATTCGTATTAGGATGTAATGAGAATTTCAACAAATTTGACAAAAAGAGTTATTACAAAGATATGTACTGTAGCTTTAATGGCATTCTCTTGCAGCTCTTTTTAGTTTTTAGTATGCCATCAATCTCAAAATATCAATCTTAAATTAATCTTTCACATCATCGGTGCAATGTCCTCATCCGTATTGCTAATCTTTACTAACACAAAGAACTAGTCACTACGTGAGGGAAATAGGCTTTTTTTCTGCTGCTGTTAATCTGTCATCAAACTTGGTGCCCTAAATATGTTTTCTGATGAGATCTGGTTTTATCAGGTAACAAAGTCAGAATTTCCCTGTTGTAATCTGCAATGCCTTCAACAAATGGAATGTGTGGCAAGTACTGACTCTGTTCCCGGTGTGTACAGTGTGTACAGTGTGTACAGTGATGTCTAAACATCATTTCAATCAATTAAATTATTTTTGCTCCATAGGCAGACAAATTCTAACACATGTAGCTTGATGGATCCATGAACCCATAATAAATGCAAAAATGCATTGCTTCATCACAATAACAATTATTAAAATGACAAAAAGGCAGATATACTTTTTGTCACTGACATCTAAATTGTTGTAATGCATTGTATCCCACACATCATACATTAGCGCACACATAGACACACAAACACAGCTCACCTGCCCACTCTCCCATGGAGGTAAAGAAGGACTTGGGCAATCGAAAGCACATTTTTGGGTAAAGCATCCTGCTGAAAAGCAACAGTTTCACTCCATAGTAGACAACAACTGCAGAACCTAGAGAAATGAAAAAAAATTCTATTAAATCCATGTTTGTCTGACGCAGCAAACTCTGGTCTTAACTCTCTATGTCTCTGCTTTGAATGGTTTGTGTCCAGTGATCCTCTCAAACTAGGAAATGACAGGAAAGGGAATAACACTGTCAGAGGACCCACCCACACACCAGCGCGCACACACACACACAGACACACACACACACACACACACACACACACACACACACACTACTGTCCCTGAATTGTATGCAAAAACACTGGTTTGTCTGGATACTCTGTCTGCATCAAAATTGGAATGGAATACTTCGCAGTTTAAACGCAC
>OMOW01102183.1:0-16229 GCA_900312555.1 Lamprogrammus exutus | reverse complement strand
AAGCGCGGGGTTTTCTGCAGTGACAGCAACCGAAACGAAATGACGGAGCGGCACGGACATAAGGAGCAAAGTTGGGGGGTCATTGTCTCCCATCGGTGGCACCGTCTCGTTGCAGGGGAAACAAGCTCAGAGCTCCCACTGATTCTGTGTTATGGTGAGTTGTATTTATTATGCACTTTATGTTTGCCGAATCCATATTCTGGTCATTCAGAACCCTCCCCACGGCCCCAGTGCCGGTCCGTGAAAATATTGTCTTACATGAAACCGGTCCGGGGTGCAAAAAGGTTGGGGACCGCTGATTTAGAGTGTGTTTGTTTACTTTTGTTCACTACTGCAACTACAATATTTATTTAAAGAGGATATCACATGGATGTAAAACTGCTAAAGGCTTAACTACATAATAGAAATTGAAAGTCCCATGTCCCACATGTAAAAACTATCCGGGAGGAATTACTGAGCAACTAAAATTATATTTGTTGATATTAGATATTGAGTTATATAAAATTAGGCATACCACCACTTTTCAGTACACTCGTTGACACATTTTCTAACATGTCAGCAGTTCAGATATAATGCATTTTCATTTGATGCAATTAAGCATTAAGTGAAAACGCACTGAAATGCAGATCAAAACTGAACTGCCAGGAGAGCAGAAGTAGTGAAATTTACATAGCGCACTTAATGCTGCAACGGAGCACATGTATTCGTCGGGAAAACATTGACTTAAGGTACGATACATTTTACCGTGCTCCTACATTAACAGATGCTTCAACACACGGGCCGGCGCAGAGCAGCACGAACTTTCGTGTACGGATATGAGCCACCATACGACCTGGTAATTTAGCTCAATGTACTTTTTGGAGGCGGTTATGGCTTAGTTTATAAGTACAATGCGACAATTCTTGAGGATTTCAGCTACTCTTCAGCCACAGTCGTGCGCAGAAATACAGACAGCCAGACACCGCTGCTACCTACTAGCTACATTCGTTATATCACTTAACGCGGCGATATTTAACACAAACGTTTGATGTTGTCAAACACTTCACTGTGGTTTGATTTTAGTGTGTAATAATAGATGGATGGCAAAGATTTAAGATTGCTTGTAGCTGAAGGAAGTTGGGCATTAAATTCATACCTGCTTTCTCTGATGGCGGTCAAACCGGAAGGACTGCTAGCTTAGTGAAGGGGGGTAATGAGACACGCGACCCGGAAGACGCTTTGCGAAATCTATGGTACAGCGCTGCCAGCTGGCTGGAGGGGATACCGCGTCTCCATTCTACGCTTGAATTTCAGCATCCAAAATGTGTAATCGCAGATTGAAAAGTATTAATGTTATTTTCATCCCACACATGATTTTCAGCAAAGTTGGAGGCATTCTTTTCTTCTAAACTGCAATTTTGAAATAAAAAAATCCCAATGAAAGAGTTTCCATAAGCAGTCACTATTGTCCTGACTTAGTATGTTTAAACATAACCTTTCACTTCACAAATGTTTAATATGGGATAACAAAGATATTGCAGACAAATATAAACAATCCTCTTTGAAAACTGTGAAAAAAACCCATCTTATTGATAACACAGTGATTCAATAATAATGGCCACTCACGAACTAACTTAATCAGAAATACATTCAGAAATATAGAATTCCAATGCCTGTTAAAGAATACACAATTGTATTTGATGCCATAACATCTGGACTTTTCACTCTGTTGCAAAATGGTCCGTGCATCACTTATCAGTTCGATTTGCAGACCGATACAGTTTGAAAAATTAAGAATTGGTTTGCATATTCTGTTTTTTTTAAAGTTGGTTTAGAAAAGGGAAATTTATTTTTGACTCATTTTTTAAATTGTTACATTTTGAAGGTCTACTCTCAGAACTGAAATAATGAAAAAATGACTTCACAACCGCAGACCTACTCATAATCGTATTAATCATAATCAATAATAATATTCATATTTTTATTTGTTTTTCAAGCTTGTGGACTGTACCAGTAGGTTGGCAATGCTCACCGCTTGTCATGTGAAAGCAGTGATATATATACAGTATATATATACTGTAGTTTGCATATTTTTTCATATATATTCTTTTAAGTAAAACGTTACTACCAAAAGATAATTGACATGTTAGTTTTAAAATTCTTTAAAAATGTTAAAAGTATGAAAGGTAATAATAGATAGATAGATAGATAGATAGATAGATAGATAGATAGATAGATAGATAGATAGATAGATAGATAGATAGATAGATAGATAGATAGATATTCTTCCCATCACCCATTGCGAGACAGGAAGCGGTCTCTGCTTTTGGCGCGGTCTTGGTCGGCCATCTTGGAACCAGATTAGTTGGTTGTAGCAGCACTGGGATATCGTGTGATAGCGGAACGATTCATTGATTTGCTTCGCATACTTTGTCGAGAGCAGAAGTTGTTCTACACCTTGGTATTTGAAGAAAACGACGTACAGATTTGATTTTAGAGCTCGCTGAGCGGAGAACCAAAATTCAGGACCGGTAAAATAACCGTTATGGCGACTATTACTCCCAGCCGCGAAGCGGGCCGATCGGCGGCCTCTACACCGCTCTCCCCAACGCGGATCTCCCGCTTACAAGAGAAACAGGAGTTGCAGCATCTGAACGATAGGTTGGCTGTCTATATTGACCGTGTGCGGGCGCTGGAGCTA
Organism: Lamprogrammus exutus; assembly: GCA_900312555.1. Lineage (NCBI taxonomy): Eukaryota > Metazoa > Chordata > Actinopteri > Ophidiiformes > Ophidiidae > Lamprogrammus > Lamprogrammus exutus. The sequence continues at coordinate 13,549 of OMOW01102183.1, read as the reverse complement.
GAGAACGACCGGTTGATGGTCAAAGTGTCCGAAAAAGAGGAGGTGACGACCAGAGAGGTGAGTGTAAAAATACATTGATCAGTTTGAACTGTCTATATTCACACAATAACATATCACTCAAGCTGAAAATCATCTTCCTACATTTAAAATAACTAAACAAGTCATATTTTTCGTGTAGCAAATGACAAATCAATACAAAAAGAAGCATAGAAAAAATAATCAGTTAACAAACCCTGGGTGGCGGCTGGCCATAAAAGCATGTGGAACTAAGCTAACCCTGCGACCTACAATTCAGATTACAAACAATCAAATCATGTTCGTTTCATCAACTCAAACATAGTTGCATTAATATAACAAATTGTTAATATGATCTTTGTTACTGTGTTTATTAATATGTACTCAAACGTGAACCGGAGCCAGAGGTTTGAGCGGGTAGTCAAGCGCGCCAACCGATGTCGACAATTACATTTGACGGTCATCTGGGATTACTTGTTTGTATTACACATGTCGTAACCTCAGTATTAAAAGGTTCTGTCTGGCAGTTTGGTCGAAAATGAGTTAAGCACGTAAACTTAGTAAGCGAATTATGCTTTTTGTTCTTGTATGAATCTTTTTCAAATATATGGGCTTAATATTTTAGAAAGCCAAAAGTTGTCGGAGGAGATCTAGACAAGATACGCTTTATTTGGTTACGGCTTATTTGGGTTGAGGTTTCTGTCCCGACGTTCTTCGTGTTTGTGTGAGTGACGTTAGCCTGACAGAATAAAGTTAGGCAGTGGCATCTGAACTGGTACCCCCACAGACTTCGGTACAGGAAGGATGCAGTTGAATGGCACTGGCATATTCCTGAGGGTCCTTTTGGTTCCAGGTTTTTATTCACTCAACACTGACAGAGGGAGAAAGAGTTTGCTACAGGTGGCTGGCAACCAATGTTATTGTGTAAACTAAAACAAGAGTTGAGCTGAGTACTTGAGACACAAATGTGAAATCGAAATTTTTAAAACACACTACAACACTAACTGAAACAAAACTGGTGGAAACTAAAGTTTGTTGTTTCTATTTTTCTGTCCATTTCCCATATCAGCCTACAGCATCTACCAGCCAGGCTAATGGTTCAACATTTGACTGAGGGTCACGTAACTGACCTCCCTTTAAAGTGGGCAAACTTTGCAAAAGCTGATAAATGTAGTTAGTTATAGTTAATTTCGAGAAATTGGGACTCAGTGATCAGTAAAGATGGACTATATTTTGATATACAGTATTTTGTTGTGACAGTGTTAAGCAAAAAAGTAGTGTGTTTTGAATGTATTATCGCTATTCTGTAGGGTTTTTTTTGTTTATGAAAGCTTTGTCACTATCCATAATAACGTGCTGTGTGTTTTCTGACTTTTTGGTGACTTTTATTTTTAAATCCTAAGATTAAAATTTAGTTTTACCTTTTAAAAATAAAATAAAATTTAAACTAACTGAAAATGAAACAAAATTTGAAAATAATACTGACAGAAAAACAAATGGAATTAAAATCACCTAGGTGCTAAACCCCTTAATCATAACCCTAACCCCCAACTAATGGCAAGAAAGTTGAATATCTTGCGTGAAATCAGCCGTAATGGTACAAGAGTCTTGAGTCATGGTAAAGGGTACATTTCTGTTCAGAAATCACAGCAGAAGAATGTTCTGGCTTCCTGGCATCTTGCATGTAACGGAGCGTCCTTATAGAACATACATCAGGTCCTGTCATCGCAGCTGCACAGTACAAATGAAAATATAGCCTTGTGAATTCATCACAATCAAGCACTTCACAACAGATTCTCACAATATAAAGAAAACACGGATGAAAACAAATATTGTAGTGGAAGCAATGATCAAAACTAAAAGGGTCTGCTTAATCTAGAGATGTGTGTTTTCCGTCTCATTGGAGATTTCGATCACATTATTTTGAATAGAACAGATGATTTAATGTATTTTGACTCACTCGCATAGTAAGTTTACTTGCACTTTAAAACTTTGATTATACTGCCAACAATAAGTCGGCTTCTTCAAAACACGTGTATACACCTTAATGCGATTGAAATCAGTACAAATCGAAGTATGCTTACTTTGAATAACACACCTAGATTATTATCTGATTATTATTTTTTCAGGCATGTAAACGTTTTAATCTAGAGTATGCCATCTCTGCACATGTTCTGTAATGGCCAGGCTCACCTCATGTTGTGATTACTCAAGATGTCATGTATACTTGGAGAGCATCGGACTCATTGATATTGTGCGTGTAAATGGCTTGATGGCATTTTTGCCTTTAACTGTAGTAAGGACAGATGCCCAGAGTACTGAGTGCATGTAAAGGTACTGAATGATATACAGCCCTTTGTAAAAGCCTATGGTTTGCTCAGATGTTGCTCTTGCCATTGCTCCATGATCTTTTATGATCATTTTTGGATGCATTTTGTTTAATGTTGTGGGTTATGCAGTAAAACACTCTAAACGTGATTTTTTTTAAATGATCTCTCTTTTGCTTTAAGTTGTTCCTGCACTCCTTGTTTAGGCACAGCTATTTACACATGTTTGGCTGCTTGTAATAATTGCAGGTCAAATCACAATTGCAATATCCGCCAGCCCAAATGCAAAACACTGCCTAATTTGAAGCAGTTCTTTTTAGTAACCAGTTGAGACTGAGTTGCTATGTCACTGTAATAACAATGGTATTTATACACTATGCATTATACCACAGGGGCGGACAGTTAGTTTTGACCTAAGACTTGAAAGCTAAGCACAAAAACAAGATTTGGAACCCATTCATCCCCAATAAAAACAGCAATTCTTTTGGAACGTTTTATTCTGAGCTCAACAGTGAAATTCACTGCAAGGCTTCTGAGATGCTGTACCTGCACCAAGGCTTTGAATGGGCGCTCCTCTCTTTATCCCTACTGGAGCCAGATGTACGATTGGCTGTGGAAAAATGTATTTGTGAGATAAGAAACAGTTGTGCTTTATGACCACCTTTGTGAGGCCACAGCAAATATTCATTTTGTTGTGCAGCGGGCAGTAACTGTGAGCATACTCCTCACTCCTCAAAGAATGACAAAAGAAACAATACAAACAGTAAAGGTATTTTCTTATATCAATGCTATATAATGTATTTGTTTGCTTTGCTCTTCAGGTGACGGGCCTGAAGGCTCTTTATGAGGCAGAGCTGGCTGATGCTCGACGTGTTTTGGATGAAACGGCAAGAGAGAGAGCTAGACTCCAAATTGATTTAGGCAAGGCTCAAGCTGACCTGGATGAAGCCACACGCAGGTAATATGCAACATACCGTATTAGCACATAGGTCACACTGTCTGGGGTGAGAGCAGTCTGTAGACAAAGAAGTGTTAGAATAAATGACAACAATGGGAAGGATGTGACAGCGTGTTTACTTTCAGTGATACTCATCCCATACCTCTCATTCAAAAGATGGAGGTTCCGTCACTCTGGCAAACTTTACTTTTAAAATTTATTGGAGACCAAGGCATGATTCACATACCCAAGTTAATGTTGGAAGACAAATGAAACAAGACAGCCGCTTTTCTGCCATGTAACACTGCTTCCAACTCTCCATTTTTTCCTTAAAATAGTTCACAGTTTGTCATATTCTGTTAATGCAGGCATGCTGCAGCTATTTTCTGTGTATTATTACGGTTTTGTTTTTCTCATATATGAGCTTCAGAAAAGTTTTATCAGTCCACTGAAGCTTGTTTCCTGTGTTTACATGTGTACAGCTGTGATGTCACATCACATCCTTTTATTTGGCAAATGTGTTTCCATCAGAATCTTACCACATTTCATTGTATCTAACATAAATCTAACCACATCAAGTGAGCATAAAAACGTATGTGGTCTTTTTGATAAATTTGATAGATTTGCCGTTTCCATCAACCATTTTCAATATGATATGACAAAACCTGCTTAAAATATTTGCATGGAAACAAGGTTGCACTAATTAACAGAAGGGAAAGTTTTTTGAATGAGCTTCAGTTATTGCATCTCATATTTAGCATGGGGCTCTATAGTTACAGTGTTTGTTATTTCTTTTCTTTTCTTTTTTGAGTGATACCCCACAACCCAAATTTGGTCACAATATTGGAATCTGTCTTTTGTTGCACAAACTACCATTTTCCAGGAGGGCATCACAGATTTGAAAGTAACTTCTTAGCCTTAATTAGGCGTAAATTTCCTAAAAACCCCATGTTTTAATTTTTTTGGCTGACAATTTGAAATGTGTCATTATATATATATTTTTTTTCAGTGTAAAGAAGAAGGACAATGATCTTGCTGCAGCTGTGTCAAGGGCCAGTGCTTTAGAAGGCCAGCTGAATCAGAATGAAGCATCTCTTTCTACAGCTCTGAGCCAGAACGCCTCACTGAGTGCTGAACTGGCTGACGTCAAGAGCCTGCTTGCCAAGGTGTCATCACTAGGAATAAAAAAAGAACTAAATGTTACATATTCCATCTACATGATGTAATCACATTGATATTTTTTCTTAATAATTGTAATATAATATTGGTGTAAAATGGGGCAGTGAGCTGTGTCTGTAAGGGCCTTATTAAGGGGATCTGCTAAAAGTAAAACTTAGAATTTACAGCTTGGAACAGAAGTTAAATGCACATTCATGCTCTGCCTTACACACGGAACAAAACGAGAAAGGTGTTTCACAGCTATCCCACTGCAAGTTGACCTCACTCACTCTAAATTTTACATTATTGCGTGCTAACATTGCTTATGCTGTTATCTGTTGTCTAGGCAGAGGATAGCCATGCTGTTGCTAAACGCCAGCTAGAGGCAGAGACTCTGATGCGTGTCGACTTGGAGAACCGCTGCCAATCACTAAGCGAGGACCTGGAGTTCAGGAAGAGTATGTTTGATGAGGTATGGTGGTGTGTGGCACTGAGACCATATAATGATGTGATGTGCACATCCATAGAGCTACAACAAAGCATTGTTTTTATTTTCAATTAATCACTTTAAGTTAGATATTCTTTCTTGAATCAATTTTAAAACCTATATTGTGTTTTTAAAATTACCATTTTGTCAATTATGGAAAGCACTTTGAGTAGCAGGTTTGTATGAAAAGTGCTATCTAAATAAAGTAGGATTACTGGATTACACGTTTCGTCTGTAAATTGACAAGTAATGACAAAAATTCGAATGTTCCCCCTCTTTGTGGTTAGGAGGTGCGTGAGTCTCGGCGCAGACAAGAGCAAAGAATAGTGGAGGTGGACACTGGTGCCAGACAGGACTTTGACTTCAAGCTGTCACAAGCTCTACAGGTATGTTGGAGTGAAAGAAATGACAGGGATGTCTGTCTAATTATTCTCAATGTCTGGCAAATATGAAGCATCATTAAGTATTGTATTGTGTAGTTAGTTTGTGAAAAATGATAGCGTATACAGATATTTTACATGGCCTTAAAAGGTTCTAAAAGAGCAAACTTGACTGGCTTAACAAGCATTAACATCCTAACATCAACTTTCATTAAGTTATGTACACAATATTCATACTTTCTCTGCTTAATCGTGTGTAGTGTCACCTTAAATGTGCCAGGCCCTTATTATTTTTGTCATAAGCTAAATGTGTCAAATCACGGGTCATATCTGTTTAAGTTAATTCAAATAAAAGCAGTTTACAGTATAGAAACCATGCAATTTGGCAAAGCCCACATTGTTCATTGTGTTAGATGGGTGTTTCATTAAGTTTTTTTTAATTTTCTTTTTTTTTTGAGGATGTGATCTGTAGTTTGGGAATATTTTTTACAATAATTGTAAATGTTTAGAGTTTGAAGACAACATATGGTAAGCCATGTGACCACAGCTTGTTAGTAATTAGTAATAATATGAGTGAAGCAGCCCTGGTTAGTCATGGAAAGAGGAGAAAGCACATGGACCACTTAAAGATCACCATTGAAACAATGAGAATCAGGACTTTTTTTACCTTACCTACAGCGATCATCACTACCAACATAACTTCAAGCACAATTTTTTCCTGTGTTTGGTATTGAGAGGCTAAGTGTATTCAGAGTTGGTGAGTAGGCCTCGGTGGAATCTTCCGCAGACCGTAACACCAAGGGGGGAATACATTGAATATTAGATATATTGAAAATATAACTGAAGAAACTCTGCTATAGTGATGGGGCAGTGTTGTTGCATAAGTGTGTCATGCTACGTTCACACATGATTTATAGCCTGTAAGAAATGTTTTCCTGCACATAGAGAGTTGTGCAGAGCTTACTACAGCTCCCCACTGGAGAGGACCAAAGTTAAGGAAAATGTTATTAGGAAAATAGTATTAACTCTGACTTGCCCACAATTATCTCAACTCTGAATACAGTCCTTAGGCCTCAGTTTTCTTATTAGTAAGTAATCTGATCAAACCTCTTGATCCCATCAGGACCTAAGGAGGCAACATGATGAGCAAGTCTCTCTATACAAGGAAGAGCTCGAGCAAACGTTCCAGGCCAAGGTAAGAGACAAATTGGTCTATCTGTTTGTTTTGTCTGTTTCTGTTTCTCACTCAAAATGTCTTGGCCTCCCCTTTAGCTGGATAATGCTAAGGTGTCATCAGAGATGAATGACAAGGCAGTGAGTACAGCCAGAGAGGAGCTGCAGGAATCCCGTATGAGAATAGAGAGCCTTGGATATCAGCTGAATGCCCTGCAGAAACAGGTACTGCATACTGACCACCTGCACAGAAAACGCATGGAGATTGTAGTTGTACCCATTGTTGGATATACTGTGTGTGTGTTTGCAGGTGGCAGCCTCAGAAGACCGCATCAGAGAGTTGGAGGAAATCCTGTCAGCAGAGCGAGACAAGCACCGCCGTACCATTGAAGCAAAAGAACAAGAGATGGGTGAATTGAGAGACAGGATGAATACTCAGCTCAGTGAATACCAGGAGCTACTGGATGTGAAGCTTGCCCTGGATATGGAGATCAATGCATACAGGAAGCTCCTGGAGGGAGAAGAGCATAGGTATAGAACTCACACACACACACACACACCTTTGAGACATTCAGAATCTTATAGTTCTTATTTCCATTTAGGGGTCTGTTTTGAAACTTTTGCAAGGCTTTAATGTGCAAACATTAAACAACAATAGTGTTCATGGAGGACAAAAAGGAGGAAGCCATTGGTCTCTATAAAACATTGCTGCTCAACAATGTTTCTAGGACAATGTTCTATGGACACATGAGAAATAAGGGGTCTCCATCCCCATCCCCGAGTACAATACAATTTGGGAACAATGGCCTAAAATTCTCTAGTAAATTATCAACAGAATTGTTTAGAGAGGAGGGAAATTCGTAACTCACCTAAGACAATGGAGTATGTATGCAGAAATTTGCTACCTTTTTTTCAGTCTACCATCTTGATGTCGCTTACTCAAAAATGGTGTATCTGATTAAATTATTTTCTCCTTCCTGTTTTTATTTGCTGCACATTCACCATAGCCAGAGCTTGTGATTACTATTTATTTATTTATTGCTGTGCAGCACACACCTCCACCTCTTTTGTTTCTGTAAACTTTGGTTAAAGTGTATGAAAAGGCATAGAATCCTTGGACATAGGGCAAAAAAAATCCAGTTGGAAATCTGTGTTAAGCAAATGGGTACTTCTTCAAATGGGAAAATCTGTAAAGTGAACCCAATGGACCTTGTGACTGGTTGCTAACTTGCTGGTAACTATGTGTTTCTCTACAGACTAAAGCTGTCCCCCAGCCCCTCATCACGGGTCACTGTTTCTAGAGTGACAGGCTCTTCATCCTCCCGCACCTCTAAGAGGAAGAGGATGGAGGCCAGGGAAGTGCCGGAAGTGGAAATAGGAGAGGAGCAGCTCCTGGTGTCAGAAGAGGCCACAGCCAGTGGAGCAGTGACCATATCACCGACTGATATGGATGGAAATGCTGTCACACTCAACAATGATACTGAGCAGGCACGACTTCTCGCATCATTTGACTTAACCACAGCATAATGTTTGAAATTCAGGAAGGTCAAAAATGACATGGGTTCCACACACAGGAAGGCCCTGAGTGAAAAATAAATACAATACATTTGTGATATTGTTTTAGTCTTTCAAAGTATTAACTAAATTAATTTACAATAGATCATTTGGGTCATTTCAGTGTTTTATTATGCATGTGTTCTCTTGAATACTGAGCTAATAGTTGTCATAACAGTAAGTACTTATTGTGCTACATAGACTATACACTTAGAGCTGCTAGACACCGATCTGAGTTCCAAATGAGTTTGCCTGGTAATGACATACACACAGCAGAGGTGGTGTTAAGAGATCCTATAGTTGTATTTTGAGCTGAGTTGTGTTTTTTGCAGGACCAGGCTTTGGGCAACTGGAGGTTGAAGAGACAGATTGACCAGGGTGAGGAGGTCATCTACAAGTTCTCTCCAAAGTTTGTCCTCAAGGCTGGACAGTCGGTCACGGTAAGAAAAAAGAAGTATAACCCAAAGTCCCAAGCTAAATCAGGGATGTGCAGACTTTTCATATCACTTAATTACCAGTTTTGACATGGCCCGCTGTGTTTGTGTTGAACTGTGCGGTCTGTAGGTGTGGTCTGCAGATGCAGGTGTGGCTCACAGCCCACCATCTGACTTGCTGTGGAAAAGCCAGGCTTCCTGGGGAACAGGAAATGAGATTGTTACGGCTCTGATCAATGCTGATGGAGAGGTGATATATTTTTTTAATGGTGTCAATATTGGATTAATGCATGTAAAGTACCACAAATCTAGTATCGCAACTGTCTTTTTTTTTTACTCCTGGTTCTTAAATTGAGTTACCAAAATATAAGGGACACCTCTGTAATGCAATCCAATTACGAACCTTGCAACAGATACATTTGTGAAGCTTGTAACTTTTTGTAGAGACTATGCCATGTGTTAAAGCTCTGCTTTCATTTTGGAGGCAGCATTTATATTCTAATATTAAAGTGTTCTACACAATATCAGAAATGTGTCAAGTAAATGCAGTCCAATTTCTTTCACTACAACATACAATACATCCAAAGTTACTGCCATCAGCACTAGAGAAAGCTTTACGACAGACTTTTAGCAGGGCAGGCAACCATCTAAAGTTAAAGGTACTAATCAGACTATCTGTAACAGTCTGTTAGAGCTTGCACAGCTACTTTATGCATCAACTTTGACCTATGAATAACTACCAAGAACCTATACCAGTTCCTGTTAAGTTTGGGACTTTTGGTCAGAACCAAAATACTGTTTGTTTGGTGCCATAGATGAAATACCAGTGACAGCCATCTCTACTTAGATGTGCTGTAGTTGTGCTCTTATAACAGACATTTTGGGTTCATTCACTTTGTATTCAGTTGAGTGTGTATGTTACCTGTTTGTTTCTGATCATTTCTAAAGTTGTGGCTACATTTGTTTCAGAGTCTCCACCGATAGTAGATGGATAAACATGATCACAAGCATTAATACTAGACCTCAATCTTAGCATAGTTGTGTGTAGTTTGTAAACCTGGCAGCATAATGTGCCTGGTCTGAATATGTGGCATGTCTGCTCTGTCCTAAAGGAGGTGGCTAGAAGAAGTGTCACCAAGACTCAGGTTGAGATGGAGAACGGCGAGGAAGAGGAGGAGGTGGCAGAAACGGTCAGTATACTTCTTTTTTTGTTTTAAATTGATTTTGTTAATCTGCATTCCTTTATTTTACTTGCTCTTAAAGAAATTTTCAACAGAAACAAAATATACTGCAATAAATAGAGTTTTTCACAATATCAAAGTATTACGCAACCAGCAATAGTCAGCCAACAATATCAGTTAGAGCTGGGCAATTTTGATATTCATTGTTGATCGATCCATATACTGAGTCTCCCCATAAAATATGAAATATGTAGATGAATGAATGCCTTATATATTGTATATACCAAGCATATTCAGCATTGGAATCCTAACCACACACTGTCTCACTTGCTACACCTTCTTTTTTGCACATTGTGATGAGTTGGTGTCAAATGATTTCTCAGTTTATTTGAGTCAGACCAAGCTGTGGGCAGCGTGCTGCACTTGGTTAGTTGCATCTTGTCCAGTCATGTGCATTCATATCCATGCCATTAGACTGCACAGAATTCAGCCGTTCACGAACAAGTGTGCCTAACGGTAGATCTGCACTTTGACCTATGCTGTGCAGTTTCCTTATGAAAGCTGCTTTTGGGTAATCTGAACTTTTCTGTGTCCTACAGGGCAAGAAGATGTCCTCCAGAGAGTGTGCCATCATGTGAAGCCCTTTTCTTTTATCGAAGGCTTTGACTTTCCCCTTATATATGTTATTTCTCTAGAGCCACCCAGATATTTTCCAGTTTATCGCCCAATTTTGTTGTTTTTCATTGTTGAAGATGATATATGGCATTTTAGACAAGTTTTAAAAGATTTCTGGTTTTACTGCTTTGCTCACTCTGGAACTGCTTTAATATTGACTAATTTTACTTGTGGATAGTGCTCATGCTTACAGTGCAAACATCCGTGGATCACACCAGTTGAAGGCTCTTAGCTGTAAGTTTTCAATAAAGTCCTCTACTACTCATGAAGATATCCCGATGAATAACTAATAGTTAAAAAGTTTGCCTGTCTGTACAGGCACTGAACAAACTTTAGGTAACTTTTTATCCTGCAACTTTGTATTGACCCACTAAGAAATCTTTACCGTTTCCCATAATTTCAATTTATTTGGCTGATTCACCTAAATGTTTTTGCCCCACTGTAAAAAAATCTTAGCATTTCCGTGTCTGTGTTACATTCAAGGGTCTCTGGAAATTCAGTTCATATCGGGGGTTTCATTTTCAAATGGTACATGACATGTGATTGGGTTGGAAAATGACGTCCTCAGCTAGACATTAGCTTGTGAATGTTTTTAAACAGCTGACTATCTACTGTATTTTAGAGCTTTGGCCATCCACAAATAGTGGTCCTTTAAATGATCTGTTGTCACAATCCTGATTACAGTCCCAAACCGTTCCTCACTGTTATTCCACATCTTGGTCTTCCTATTTTATAGTTTTCATCATTTATTTCTAAGAAATTATGAAAAGGTAATTGTGCATCGGACTCCAGCATGAGTCCAGGTGTCCAGCAGGATGGAATTAAGTGAAACATAAATTTGAGGTTTTGAGACGTTAACATCCTGTCATGTATTGTCATAGCCATTCTATGTGTAAATGGCTGTAGTAGTTGGATAAGCTATTGTTGTCTTGGTTTCCACAGCAGGGCAAACTCATTGAACAAGAACACTGCTAGTTTATAATATTGACTATGGGGACAGATGACAGTTTCTTCTGGCAACATGGAGAAAGTAATGAATGTGGAGATTTCCCCCTGTTTGGCCCTGTCAGGCTCCAGAAGTCAGGTAGCACATAACAGAAGATATGAAGTGAAATTGTGCATTCACACCAACCAGAAAATCGTTGAGCTTCGGGACATGGGCTGTTTTTTTTCCTACTGAATGTATGATATTTGAAGATCTGCCTTAAAAAGTTTTTGGTTGAAATGATATTGACTTTGAAAGTGAAGAGTGCCTCTAGCATCAGGTGCAGAAGCAGTGTGTCATTGCAATGAAATCATTGTGTATCCTGAACACTCCAAAGGCCTGAAATGAATAAATAGGCGAGGTGATTTTTGAATTGTGCTCAGTTTTAACATTGAGTGTCTGTTACGTCTAACATGAGTTTGTTTAGTGAAATGACCATAATCAGCTTCATTTGCATCTGTTTCCTAGAGAGTTGGTGCTTTCTAATATGCCATTACTGGTTTGAAAGCAACCAGTAACCCTCTTTAAAATGAATGACTACATGGATACCTTTTTTCTCTAAAGCAAAAACTATGTTAACTCGCTACGGTCTTAGTTATAGCTCTTTTGCTTGTAATTACTCCTAAGGGTTTGTTACTGAAATGTTGGAAATTTGCCCACTTTCCAAACCACTTCAATTTCCTACACACTCAGATTTATATATATATGTGTGTGTGTGTGTGTGTGTGTGTGTGTGTGCGTGCGCGTGCACAGACACTATTGTACATGTACCGTATGTAGGAAGTCATCTTTTTTTAAACCTCTCTGATACATGCACCTGGGTGAGCAGCGTTGACCTGGAACCCATGGTTAGCAACTTTCCCAGTATTTAATACATTGATGGTTTCAAGTAGAACTGCCCCACTACTCTGCACATCTGTTACAAAGCTTTCAGGCTTGTAGTCTACAAAACCATGTCACTTTACCTGAGTGAAATCACTGTTTTATTTTACATTTTTATCAGGAGCCGCAGAGAGCTGTATTTGTGTTTTCTCCTGCTATGTAATCTCACAGGAATGAGGTAACAGATGTCAAATCAAGGAACATACCTGAATTTCTTTTCTTTTTTTTGCGTCAAAAAAACATTGCCTTTGGAATGATGGTACCATTTCTTCACTTTCACCAATGTAACGATGTATTGAATTGCATATAGCTTAAAGAAAACTGAGCTGTCTCAAAGCTATCAGCAAAAGCTCATACAACTATGGGTAAACATCTTTATGTTAGATCAATGAAGATAAAACATTAGATTTGACAATGTTTAAAAAAAAAAAATAAGTTATCTGTGTTTGAAAAAAGCATGGATCATTGTTTCTCTTGGATAGATGGGGCAGTGTGGCTTGGCCAGGAAGTGATGTGGAGGCTACACAGGTTAATTCCAACATGGCTGCTCTGAACAGCTTAAGTGGCTAAAATATCTGGCTTGAGCTTCAAACTGGATGATAATGGCCATGTAGAGCTAGCTCATTAGGGGCACTACAGTTGGACAATGAGAAGAAAAGTAATCTAATTGGGTAGTTAACCATGTCAATCTGAAATCTAAAAGTAAACCAACATGACATTGCATTTATTGTCTGCGAACAAAGGGTGCAGACAGTGAAACCAATGTCTGTGATGCAGTGACTGGTGATATTCTGTGGGATTGCATTTTGTTCTATGGTAAAAACTTGATTTCCTTTGGGACAAAATATGACACACTTTTTGTGTCAAAGATTCTCGCAGGGCCTTTGGATTGCAGTGTATCATACTAGCGTTGCTTTTAGTGTGCACACCCCTTGTGTATCTTTCTGGGATACTGATTTTTACTTCTGTGTGTATGCTGTGCTTTACATTACTAGATGTTTCTGTTTTTATAGGATTCTTATGTAATCAGTTTGTTTACATTAAATATTTGTTTTCATTATTTTGTGTTCAGGACCTCGGGTGATTAAGGTTGGGTGTTAATGGCCTAATTATTAGTATGGAAAGTGATACCTGGATGTAAAGTGTATTTAAAGGTTGTGATGAAACACTACTTTGTGTTCTGCTGACAATTTATAGCTTTCATTTAGCAAATTACAGCAATGTGTTCTTGATCATTTTGAATAGAAGCAAACTTTTGACATTTGAATTAGATTAGGTCAGTATTAAATGTACTTTGATGATTACATTTTCTGAAAATGGGCCCCATGGTATTTAAAAAAAAAAAAAAAAAAGCACATATT
>OMOW01102167.1:0-12903 GCA_900312555.1 Lamprogrammus exutus | reverse complement strand
CCCCCACACCTTCCTGTTAGAACTCGAAGCTGGCCACAAGCACCCGCTTTTACCTCAACACAGCCTCTGTACAGCCGCTTTATAGGACTTCTCTGTAAAATAGTCGTAAATAGATGCTCTGAATGTGTGAGGAGAAATGCATGCAAGGAATCTGGGCTGGTTACCCACAGAGTGTACAGGCGAGCTAGGCCAACTGTGTATGTTCACTTTATCGCATCCATCTTGAGAGAAACACCAAGTTCTCACTGATTTTACTTTGTAAATATAAATTACTGTATCGTATTTATTTATTGTGGTGGACAGAAAGGATCTTGATAAACTGGATGGTTCTTTTTCGAGCATTCCTTTTTCAGCCACATGCATTTTTTTTTAAATTTCTGGTATGAATTGAGGGCTTGAAATGCCATATTGCCTCCTGGAATTGATCAAATACAAGACTGTGGGTTACTCGTGCCACCATGTTTAGTGATTTCTGACATTGGGTGCAGGTTTTTATAGCAATTTTCTTGCAAATGCACCGTAAATGAAATCTATGACTCTTATCAACCAAACTCATGTAAACGAATGTGTATGTTGGGCGGCCACATACACAATCTGGAGCATTTTCACTCGCACCAATCCAGCAAAGCTTCAAAGTTTTACTATAAATACTGCACCCAAAGCACCACGCAGGCCCTCGTTTACGTGGTCACATCCCGCCATGTCCCACTTCAACTGGTCTGAACATCATTTTCTTGGAGTGCACGTCTGCCTCCTTAACTGTCCGCGTTTGCATTTCCTCACGTCAAATGATCGAGCTTTGATTTCTCTCTCTTTCCCCAGGGAATCATGGTGTTCTTGTGTGAGCAAAAAAGAAGAGAAAAGTCAAAAACAAACCGGTTTAGCACGTTAGCTTGGCATCGAGCGTGGTTCACTCGGGTGAGCGACCACAAAGGCTGACCACTAATGAACATTCTTGCACTGTAAATGTTTTATTTTTCTTGGTGTTACTGTAAGATTAATTTAAGGTGTACATATATACAGATACAAATTAACCATATATCTATATGTGTAAAAGAAATAATGTCTCTTTATGTAAAGACACAAAGTATATAATAAAATAAATAAAGATGATACTTAAAATATGCAACAATGTGTTTGTTGTATTGTGTTTTTGTTAATAATCATGTCCTTAGATGCTTCTTTAGCAAGTTTTAAGTGAGTAGAAATCTGTTTAATTGATGCTAGACAATTCAAAAAGTATTTTTCGGGATTTTATCTGATTAATATCTCCATACTGCAACTAATTCAGCTCTTTTTGGTTGAATAGAGTTTCAGCATTTCGTCATTTCTGGTCCAGAATTTCACAATAAAATGAAGTCCACTCCGTTTGTTTGCTGAAATGGTTACAGCTTTGCGATATTGATGATCGAACACATTCGAACAGGTGGCTTCGATGACGAACTCAAATGGCGGTCATATTTAAACAAAAGCACTGATCAGCTTTGCATCGTTGCTGTATGTTGAGAAGTTGTGGAATAGCGCGCCCTCTTGTGGCCAAACGTGGTGAAAGTGAAAGTAAGAAAGTAAAAGGAGAAGTATTTGGAAATGTGATCCACTCTCCTAAAACTGACATCGCTGCAAAAGCTACAACTGTAAGACATCATTTCTTCTCTGTCCGCAGAATTATGTCCCATAGATTTCCAGATATTTCCACTTTTTCACGCTCATGACGTAATCAAAGAATGCAGGTAGCTCAATGTAAACAGTGGGTAGTATGTGGGTGATGTAAGACGAGGATCTGGTTTCTGAGCTTGAAGAGACTTGTCAAAAAGATTAGAGTCTATCATGGATTTGAATGAAATTAATCATACTTTCTCTGTGTGTTCTGGAGTATTTCCCAGGAAAAGCTGAAAAGAAATTCCCAACCACCGCCTACTACACTTCCCACTCCTGCTACAAAGTGAAATGAAAACTACAATCTAAAAACTGCTTCCACTGCTGGACTACTTGCCGTACCCACCTTCTGCCTCAGTACCATGGGTGCCAGGGCCTTCAGCTCCTCTGCACCCAGCCTCTGGAACTCTCTGCCCACACACATCTGCCTCCAGGACGATACTACGTCCATCAAGCCAGCTTACTCTCTGCAATGCCTCTGTCTCTTCTTCCTTTCCTTCCTCCCTTTCCTTTCCGTCTTTCGTTAATTCCTTTCTTTCCTTTCCCCCACTTTCCTTCTCTTTGGCAGTGCTGCTTTTTCTTTTGCAAATCTTTTGTCTTTTAATTTCTTGTTCTCCCTCCTTCCTTCCCTTTTCCCTACTTCTCTCCTTATATTTTCCTTCCTTATTTCCTTCCTCTCCTTCGTCATATAATCTGAAACCATTAAAATCCCCATCATTTACAGTCTAACTCTTCTTCACTTTAATTACTTTTGCTTTGGATGCTTGTTTACAGCTAATACATTTGTACTTATTGTAATATTGAAAATGAAGGGCTTCTACTTGTGGTGTTGTAAGAGTAAAAGACTTCATATATTCATGTGTGTAGAGTCACACAGGGTCGATGCTTTGATTCTCAGGAAACACACTTTACCTGTACTTTGGACTTTTTGGTCTTAACTGATCTGTAACGCCATGTCTTAGCTTTCCTGATAAACATGTTCTTCAAAAGTTCATATGAATCCTGGTGACGAACTCTTTCACTGGAAACGGGCATGACATGCTTTCCTCCAAACTGCCCCACTGCTGCAGTGAGTCAGACAGACAGACTGGAGGTGGATTTTAATTCTGTTCATAGACAGTGGAGCTATTTTAGCCCTTGAACAACACGATTTGATGATATTAATATTATTCTTCCATTTGTCTCCTCTAGGTTCTGGATATTTTCTGGCGATATTATAAACCAGTAAGTCTGATGTTGTTTTTGATGATATGAGAGGGTGTGATAGATTAAGTGTGATAGATTTGGAAAAAGAAGGACTTGAACAATGGTAGTAATGTGGCAAATCCCCTTCGAGATTAAACTAAATTTTAATTAAGGGCTGGGAAAAATATACATTTTATTGAAATTAACAATGAAAAGTGTAAGTGCATGGTTAAATAAAAAAGGATTCTGTCTTTCTGCAGTCCTCAGTGCCACTGCATACACAAGAAATTCCACTGAATCTAAGCATTATAAATACGGGGTATAATAACTAAATTGATTTAATTAATATTTGCTGAAATGTTTTGTTTCATTTTTAGATAATAAATGTAATGTAATAATAAAAGTTGAAGTAAAAAAACAACCAGATAAATGTTATCCCCTACATTATCTGTATATTTAATTCAAATTGTAGAATTTTACTGATAATAATAAAATAAAATGTAGCTTTCTGGTATTATTTCAATTCAATTTTATTTAGTTTGTAATACTTTTTTAATGTGACTTTGGGTGGTTTTAATTCCATTGAATTGCGAGGTTCTAAATGTGAGTGGGGTGAAGAGTAAACACGATGTGGTACAACTAATACAACCTAAAGTAATAAAAAAAAAAAAAATCATTTAACAGTTAATGTGCTCCAGTTCCCTTTCTGGGATCAAACAATTATTTTAGAAGATTTATTTTGGTGATTTAGTTTTTGTGTGTTTTTTCTTCTTCTATGATTAAGAATTTCTTAGAAAGAAGGAGCTGGCTTGGCAACATGTCTAGATTGTGTGTGCCAAGAGAGTGCTAACAATAGGCAACGGTTTGATGACACATTTAGTAACTGTTACACTGACTTCTTGGTTAAGGTCACAGGGCTCCCACACTAAAGCCAAAGAGTCAGTTTTCTTGTCGACGTGGTGTTATTTCACTGGTTCTGACTCACAAAGTTGAAAATTTCATAAAGACACATATGCCATCACATGTGGCTGTTGTTCATCATTTCGTCTCAGGCGATTCTGCAGCTGAATCAGAATCTGGATCGACACAGACCCTCGTGTGAGTCACCCTGTGGTCTCATTCCTCTGAGGAGCAACAAAAGCCCCCCACATGAGACTCCAAAAACAGCTCAACTGGGCAGTTTTGGTGATGACTCGCCTGTGTCTGAGATATTTAGAAGATATTCCCTCAGTCTGGATCGCTGGCAGCAGTACTGAGTGAGTGTGCAGGATCGGGCCTCCAGCCACGTCACAGTCGTTTTGCTGAGTCAAACGTGAGCACACCCTGTAACAGTGACCTAATGAAGTCCCTGAACAAAGTCTGGCCATCATGAGCTTTACTTGCTGAACAAGCCGCCTTCGCTGCTACGAACCATGGCCTCAGAGACATGTGGACTTAATCAACTACTGGCCAGTGAGCTGCTCTGTCATAAAATGCGAACAGGACGAGGGAAAATCCCCACAGACTCGGCCAAAATGACTCCAGATTTGTGTTTTTGCAGAGAAAATCCGAGTGCAGTTCATTCAAGGAGGTGCTGAGCTTCCCAAAGCACTTCGTTACAGTGTACTTCACATTTATGTTCCAGGAATGATACATGGCATTTAAACTTGTCCTACTTAAGAGCTGTTGGATGTGTAGTAACATGCTGATACTGAAGTATGTGAGATTTGTGCTGTGTTAATCTGTGTGTATCAGGTTTGGTCGTTTTGTTCATTGTTCATACGTTTTTCAAATGCAATTTTAAAAGCCAATTTCTTGTTCAGGTGTCTTTGGAAATGACAGTTCTGTAAACAACATTGTCAGTAACCATTATAAATAAATAGCTGTTGCACGTAATGGAAATCTGAACCTTGTCAGGTCCTGTAATTATCTTTTATCTTTTTTTAAATTTATTTACTATGTGGGAGGTTACAGGTGTGGCCAAAGTTGAAAGGAAATGAGTCATTAGCATTAGCGTTGAAAGTGTTCACGTCAACTTAGTGATTGTCAGACTGTTTGAGATGGAAGAATTATGTCTTGTTCATCAGCTTGTTAAGCTTAATCTACTGAGTATTTACTTATACTTTAAAGGGCAACTACACTTGATATAACAATTTGTAGTATTGTCATGAGCACGAACAAACACACAAATGAATTGGCAAATCTCTTCAAATCTATGGGGGAAAGTAATGATAAGAAATAATTATTTAATTTTAAAAATTGTTGGATATAATTTTATTCTAACACATTCAACAAAATAAAAGTCTCAGAAAAAACTGATTAAAAAAATGTACCTAGAAATTCAAGAAAAAAGTATTGTCTGATTAAAGAGAATTTGATGACAATTCTTTCACCCTTTATTATCACAGAAATGTCTAAAATGAAACCAAACATCCTCATTTACTACGGGCAAATAATGTATCAGAAGTTTCCTGTCTTGGATCTCCACCGGTTTTTGGTCTAGACTGCTTTTGAATCATGCTGTGATTCATTAATGAACAAGATCCTGCTGTCCTGGCTTATTTTGAGCGCGGATCAGCAAGTCAGATTTTGGCAAGCTGTCGCCCTCCACATCTGTCTTGCTTCTCTGGCTTTGAGGACGACACCCGTTCGGTTTTTGGAGCAGGGGTGCAGCTTGAACAGAACAGAGGCCGGGGCTGACGTTACTGCAGAGGGCGAGGGTGGCATCTGCCTGGCATCGACTTGGGGACCCAAACCCAAGTAGGCTTCTTCAACAGAATGTTTGTGTTTTTACCTTAAATTCATATGGTCCAAAAATTGTGTTTTTCAATTGGTAAAATAGCATCAGAAAACTTTAATAACTCAGATTTAGTTGTTGTTAGTCAATTTGGTAGCAAGAGTTTGTATTACTGTTGGTGAGGCCCTTTTATTCACGTTTTAATCATAGATTTTAACTTGAATACCTATATTATCTCCTCACAAAAGACTTAAAAAAGGGGCCCAAAGTCACTAAGTCCACCCCTGAGCAGGGCCCACAGAGCTTCTGTATGTAAATCTGTGTTGAGGTAAGATTTAGTTCGAGACACCCTGGTGAAACAATGATCTTAAACTATTTCTAAGGGGCATCTGTGATACTTTGAGGTACCTTTGTACTTTGTGATATTTTTCACATCCATGGTAATTCCTCTACTGTCACTGTAGGAAATTCTTAGTGGTATTTCAGTAGTTACAGGATGACCTCATACTGAAGGCATTTCATGTGAGATTTTTGTCCTTTCAGTGATTGTATATTTAAAAGTTGTGACATTTGAGGAGCTTTAGTCTTCATTACAGAATTACTCCGCGTTGATCCTTTTTGGAAAAGATTCATAAGTTCTGGCAGGTTTGCACAGATTACCTCATGGACCGGATTTTGAAGGGTGTTCCACATAAATTGGACCAATAGGCTTCATTTGTCAGCGCCCAGAGGTGCAGGAAGCCACGCCACGAGCTTCTCCCTCGGCCGAACACACCTCCTACCCACGACACACCAGAGTACAGTCAGTCATTGACAGCCCTGCGACACACACTCTTATCTCTCCACTCTCAGGCTCCTTTTTGACACACTGGCGGCTGATGGATCTCCAGGTCAAAGAGCGGGGGAAGTCCGGATTCTTTTTCACACCTCAGCAGGTAGGCGCAATGAAATGACAGGCCTGTAATTCTGTTTTTATCAGTGGGGGAAACTCTGTGTGTGACCCCACTGGAGCTTTATTCATTTCTATTTCACCTGATTAGGGTTTTGATGATACTTTTTGTTCTTTGTCACTGTTTTCATTGAGGACTATATGGGCACTCTCAAAGACTGTGGACCATACAAGCCTGATTGTTTGACTCATGATTTTAAATATTACTCAGGCTTTTCTTAGATCCAGCTTATTAAACATGTTTTAACCACTAATCTACAGGAGACCGTGTTTCAGGAGACAATGGATTTCTTCAATATTTGGCTGTCTCAGTATGAACATAATATAACTGGATATTTCACCCGGCCACTCCTGGATGAAGATTAACCTTGGCATGACTTCATGGACTGTGAACCTTCCAAGCTGTGGTGAAAATGGGTCGAGGAGGGACGGCAAGATATTGGCATAGCTGTTGAGTTGAGAGTCCTGCTATGCCATCAAATTGCCATCTTTCTCCCCCCTTTGGCAGCAAACGCACAAGAGCTGACAGGATTGTAAGAGTATATATATAATCTGTTTTTGTCTTGTATTCTGTCTTGTTCGCGTGCTGATGATATGTTGAAATGAAAAGTTGAAAATAAATAGCTTTCATCAGCAGCCCAGACAAAAGGTAAATGTCTGTTCTGTGTTTACTCATCATGTTACAATGTTGCCATTTTCATAATAAATGCACGATGCTTCTGATATGACAAAATGATCCCATTAAAACTCCACCATAAATGTATATTGATTTGTCGGTCCCATCAACCTTGTGTTTATAATGTAGCCTTACACTGTTCACCTTAAAGCTGATCACTAATCATTGAAATGATTTAGGGTGGAATATATAATGGTGGCTCTGTCATCTGAATAACATTTGTGCATTTGTAAAGTAAACGTGGATGTACAGATCAAAATGCCATTGAGCAGAGTATGTACTTAATAAATAACTGCTCAATATTTCATTGATAAAAAGTAACTTATTTGAAAAATATTGACAATGAGCCAATTGATTTGTGTAAATCTTTTTACACCATGTAAAAACATATTTTAAATAATTCATGATATACTTCAGTTAGCTTTTTTTCTCCAATTTAATTGAATGCTAAGACAAAGCAGAGAATCTTTCAGTAAAACTTCTGTTTAAAAAAATGATTCCGCTAAAATCTTTAATTTATTTGCAAATAAATGTTTATAAAAAAACTTTATGAAATCTTTAAAATAAATGAATGAATCCCGACTGTGTTACTTTTTTTATCTGGTGTATGTATCTAATTAAAAATTAAAAACTGTAAAATACAGAGTGAGTCATAATTCTTATCCATGGGACACTGTGGATAGCGATGGAATTTGTCAATAAAGTTTTTGATTTAAAAAAAAAAGTTAAAAAAAAAAAACAACACCTCTGTCTTACATTGTTTGTCACGTGATCTGCGCGGTACGTCTTCTGCGGTGCTCCGCTCCTGGACGTTGATACCGGAGTGTTGACAAGACGCGTGGAGTTTGTGACAGAAACGTTCGGTAAGAGGAAGAAACAGTGACGGTCAAACTTTGCCTGTTCAGCCTGTCTCTATACTGGAAAGCTTAGCTTAGCACACTTGCTAGCAACTATACCACTTTACGTGACAGTTTAACTAGCGTCTGTCCATGTACACGACTGGTTAGCTTATTTGGTGACAGCGTCTGATTCGCGACTCCCGGCTGTAATAACACCACATTTAAATTATGTATGTGCTACTGTCTGGTGCTTTTCTGTGTAAAAAAGAGTAGCAGTTACAAACCGAACTTGACAGCGTGTTTTATGTATAATTTCCCCTGTTTCCATGCTACTGGACTGTGCTATGCAGTAACTGGTGACCATGTCAACTGGTGACTTGAGCCTGAGCTTGATGAGATTTAGTTGTCCCCGCGAATGCCTTTTTTGTTGTTGTCTTTTTCAATTAATGGAAAGATAATGCGTCGTTATTTTAATCGTTGAACATAATTTATGCGTAATTGTCTTGTTTAGAAATGAATGAATTGATCGAAAAATGTTTTCAATATCTGCTATTACGAAACAACCCGTGTTTTCAGGCTACGGTCACCAGGCACAATTTAGTTAATGTAGCTCCGTAAACGTTCAACAATGTTGCAGAGAAGTGACATTAAAACATATTTAACGCTTAATCCAGTGCTTCCATAGCAGGACAAAGATTCTATAATTGTCATTCGTTGATTCAGAATTTTTTTAGACTTCTTTAGACACTGAAATGCTTAAACATATGGATAATAAAGTAAGGGGAGAATATCAGTCAAGCATTTTAATTAAGTTCAATTACAATCGACAGTAAACATGACTTAATGAGTTGTCAGAATCTACCTAGGGACGCCATCAAGTATCAAGCTTTTCCACGCAAAGGTTTCATAAATGAGAAACTCTTGAGTTTTAGTCCCAAATTTCCAACATCACATGAACGCATCGTCTGTATTACTGGTCAGTCATAATTTGAATAAGAATTCAGTTTTGAATGTAACAATACCCTGTGTGATCTTTGTCAAACATTCTTTCCAAGTAAGTTTTCGAGTTTTCGTTCCACAACTCTCAACTCACAAATTAATTGACAAATCTTTTCTGAATAATGAATATAGTTAATACTAACACTCAGTGACTACTACAGCTAATACTGAGTAATGTCTGGGTCTGGTGTTAACTGTGCTGTGTGTTTGACAGAGATGAACGGTGAAAACTTCACCCTGAGCGAGAAACTAGTTTCACCCTCATACATTCGTCAGGGTTGCCAGGCACGCCGTAGCCACGAGCAGCTCATCAGACGCCTGCTGGAACAGGTAACCCTAATACCTGCCTTCAGACTGACTCGGCGTTACTGCATCACGTAAAACACATCACCTTCTGACACTGAATGCAGGGTAAATGCCCGGAGGAGGGATGGAGCGAGAGCACCGTGGAGCTTTTCCTCCATGAGCTGGCGGTGATGGACAGCAACAACTTCCTCGGCAACTGTGGCGTGGGAGAACGGGAAGGCCGGGTGGCGTCCAGCCTCGTGGCACGAAGGCATTACAGGTGAACGATTAGCTTTGCGTCCTCCTCGCCATATAGGAAGTCGTTTCAGGTGTTTCTGCTGTGACATTTGGTTATTTCATGTAGGTTGATCCATGGCATAGGTCGGTCAGGTGACGTCGCTGCTATTCAGCCCAAAGCTGCAGGATCCAGCCTGCTTAACAAGCTGACCAACTCAATTGTGTTGGACATTTTGAAACTCTCAGGTGTGTACACGTGTGTTACAAATGGCGTCAGCTGAAGGCAGGCAATCGTTTACCCACTGAACTGTGAAACAACAGAAGCTGGAAAAGATGGAAGGAAATATAAATCGTAATTCAAGTGGTCTCAGCTCTGATGAATGTGTGCTGAGTTTCCTCTGGTCAACAGGTGTGCGGAGTGTGGCGAGTTGCTTTGTGGTTCCCATGGCAACAGGAATGAGCTTATCGCTGTGTTTCCTGACCCTTCGTCATCGGAGGCCCAAAGCTCGCTTCATTATCTGGCCACGCATCGACCAGAAGTCCTGCTTCAAAGCCATGATCACAGCAGGTGATTGAACAACTCCATGCGCGTTAATGATCTTTATCTCGCATGATAGTGACGCGCAACCGATTTGTAACATCATTCACCCTTTTTGCGCGCTCTCACCGCCCGACGGCTGTGTCCGCCCCTCGCTCACATTGTCACCCGTGTCCGCCAGGCTTCGAGCCGGTCGTGGTGGAGAACGTCCTGGAGGGCGACGAGCTGCGGACGGACGTGGAAGCCGTCGAGCGCAAGATCGAGACGCTCGGGGCAGAAAACGTCCTGTGCGTGCATTCGACGACGTCGTGCTTTGCCCCGCGGGTCCCTGACAGGTATTTGATTTTCATGTGACACTGCATTAACGCTCCTGGTTTACATTACATAGCAAACGATTCCTAAAAGTGATCTTAATAGTTGTTAATAACATTTCTGAAAGTACGCCTGGTGTGCTGTCTTGTTTTGCAGGCTGGAGGAGTTGGCCTCTTTATGTACCAAACACAACGTCCCCCACATAGTTAACAATGCCTATGGAGTGCAGTCATCTAAATGTATGCACCTGATACAACAGGTTGGTACCACTAATACTGCATTTGAATACTTAATGTTTCTCTTCCCTTGGTACTGCGGGTGGAACTTGCATATAAACACATTCTCGCCACATCTGTACGTTAGGGATTATTTTATCGAAGGGTGTGTATGCTGTAGGACATTGTTGCAGTATCCTGAAGACAATCAGTGTGTTTTCATAAATGGTGACAGATCTGATTGGCCCACGTTATTAAAGTGAGACCCAGGTATTCTCTCCTGGCTGTAAGCATTTTTAATGTCTTCACTGCGGCCGTCAATCCAGAGTGAAATGTTCCTCTGTTTGCGTTCCTCATCAGGGGGCTCGTGTTGGAAGAGTCGACGCCTTTGTCCAGAGCTTGGACAAGAACTTCATGGTTCCAGTAGGTGGCGCCATAATAGCTGGGTTCGATGAATCCTTCATACAAGAAATAAGCAAAATGTACCCAGGTTAGTATCAGCAGTCCTGCCATTGTCACAGCAAATCCACTTCCATCTGTTTCATGAGGACACTCACTGGTCTCCTGCGTTTAGGTCGCGCATCCGCTTCGCCTTCGCTTGATGTCCTCATCACCCTTCTCACCCTGGGAGCCAACGGCTACAAGAAACTCCTGTCTGAAAGAAAGGTGAGAGCGCATGCACTCACACACACACACACACACTGTTCTATATTAGGCTGTCTGTAGATAGACATACAGCACATGAAGGGTATGATACCCAGGGTTTTCCATAAGCGCCGCCTGCCAACCAAACAGCCGACGACTCATTTAAGGCCAGCTGGCTCCTTTATTGTATACATTTTTGATTTCAATAAAATAGTTTTGATTAACAAGTTGCGATTCTCTATGCGTGTACATTTACGACCACTTGCCTCAGCTTCAAAACAATGCGAGCATGATGACAGAGAAATGTGCCTGTCTGTGTGTATCAGCCCCGCCCCCACATGCTCTATATGAATGTATGTGTGTGTGTGCGCGCTGTGAGGTTGTGTCCTGCAGAGAAGAGAGCGGGGAGTCGTCGAATTTTCTATATACGGCACACAGACGATTATGGGCTTAATGAATGAATGATCTTTATTCACATTACGCTTCTTACAGCAGAGCATCTCTAAGACGCAGTGCAAACACACACTAAAACGGGCAATGTTGTCAAAGTAACAGACCTGTGTCATATGAGGAGAATATATCCTCACTCTGTCATCAGAACTTCAGAACCATGCAGGTCCACAGCACTTACAATGATTCACTACATGTTTACAATCGAGAAGGCAAACTTATTAAAAAATGCAATAAGTAAGATCAGTGTATATGATGGAATAGTGACATTAGAATGTGCCAGAGGCCACCAAATTTGGGCTTTTATGGCCAAGCCCCCGGACCCCTGTAGTTGGCTACTCCGTATCGTTGTGGAAAGCCCTGCATACCTGCTGTATAAATCAAACAATATGTGTCAGTGATGAGAGGAGGGTGCTTGAAAATATCCATTTGGAAAGAATTACTCTGAATATTTTGTGTGTGTGTGTATGTGTGTGTGTCTTATATACCGTCCCCTAAAGTTCGAAAAGAGACGTCTTACATAAGATGTGCCGCCCTACAGTGGATCGCATGTTAGAAATGCCTGTTTCTCTTTGCTTTAAGCGGCATTCAAAATGAGGAATGAAACGTATAACTCAAGTGAGCTGTGTAGAGGGAGGAAGAGGAGAAGGAGGAGGAGTACGGCATGAAAAATTGATCCAGAAGTTTCAAAAACATCCCCTGGTGGCTCTCTGCCTTAAAGCAGATTTGCGAACAATGCAGCAGCCTCCTCCTCAGACCGTTTATGCACTGCAGCACTCTCACGCCTCTGAAGTGCAGGTCCGTAAATGTGCCGTAATGTGTGAGAATCTCCGGATGCTGTCCCCCCCGCCCCCACGCTCTTACTTTTTGAAATGCTTTTCAGAGTCGACTGTGTCATCACAAATGACACGCCACGTGAAGTAACTCACTTCTTGCAGGATGGCAAACAATACCCGGAATGCTGCGAGAGTAAAACCCACACCATCACACGGAAATATATCTAGGAAACTCCTCTGGCCTCTCGCCTGACCCGCAGGCATCAAGGTCTATCGATTTGTCTTGGTCCACACGATGCATAATTAATGCAACGGACCAGTATTCCGTACTGTCTGCAGGAATGGAGTGATTTCCCTGCGCCCCCACCCCCCCCCCGGGTCCAAAGCTTTGAATAATTCAGGCGGCAGATATGGAGGCTGTTGTC
>OMOW01102165.1:0-10106 GCA_900312555.1 Lamprogrammus exutus | reverse complement strand
CACACACTGACGAATTCCAATCCATTCCACTCCCAATCAAGCACATAGTTAGCTCATGTGCTCCAAAGTGGTCCGATTGCTGATTTGACTGCCTTTAAGTGTCGGTTAATATGAGGATTTAAGCAGAGCAGAAATTTTCAGCTGTCACTTGTCAACATCCCTAAATTGCATGCAACTCTTGCTAAACAGGAAAGATACTGTGCTGTGCGCTCTGGGTGTTGCTAGGTTACGGTACAGGGATGCTGCTGGCTAAGTGGCAGTGGGATCGTTGATGGACACTGCATGGAGGACTGACAGCAGGTCCTCTGGACCATTTGGCAACTAGTGAGTCTGACACTCTTGAAATTCCACATCTGGTGGCAAACCCATATAAATTAATATTAAAGTGTTGTCGTTGAGCCTTGACCTGTTTCTCAACCTCTCTGCTCCCATCTTGTCGAGCTTAATTCCAAATCTCTCTCTTTTCTATGGTATCGTTCTGCTTTCATGAGTCCTCTGCCTGCTTTGTATCCCTGTGTTGTTGCTGTCTCGCCTCTCTCTCCTTCCCGCTGAGAGGTAATCAAGCCCTGTTGTGAGTGTTTAGGCACCGGAGCAGACGCATGTTGAATTATTCTCCGAACTTAATATTTTGTCTGGGAGGAGAGAGCCTGTCTACATCATACCACATGCTGGGCAGTGGACACACGCATGAATCCAAGGCAGAGAGGTGTGGATATACATGCACGGACACCCACATATTCGCTCTCACTCACACTCACAGACACACACGCACGCACACACAGTCAGATTAAGTCAGTCAGTGAGTCAGAAAGATAGTCATCCAGATCTCATGCTGCTAGATAGTTACAGGTAAGATAAAGATGGCAACTGACAGGTAACCCACACACACAGTATATAAATGTAACAGACACTAACACACACACACACACACACACACACAAATACATACAGTACATATGCTGTGCCACACACGTGCACAATCAAAAGCTCAACTACAACAATATGCTAAAACCATTACACACAGTAATAACAAACAGCAACATACACACACCAGAAGATAAACAAGTGAACCAATAAAAGAGAGCAAACTTCTCCTCTCCTCCTAATTCCCTCCTGTCTTCAGCTCGCCTCCCCTTCCCCGCAGTGCTTCACTTATTTTTTACTCCCTCCTTATCTATCTTTTCCTTTCTTCTCCTGCGCTCCATTTTGCCTTGAGCTTGCCTTTATCATCGTCTCTCTGTCTTCTCTCTCTCTCCCACTGTGAACTTAAAACTCTCTGCAGAACCATAAGCTGCTCTCACGCAGACTCCGTGTTGTTTTATCTCTGTCTCGCACACCGGCACACAGACGCACTCACACACCTGGGTGGACATTATAATGTATGGAACTCAGCTATTGCATTATTGTAGTGTGTATTAGTGTCCTGCTGTGTGCATACCAACACAGCGTTGAGTAATATCATGATTACGACCTGACTTAAGACCGGGGGAGGCTGTTGCTAATGGTTTGAGTATCTAATGAAAGCTGTGTGAATTCCCTATGTTGCATGTATAAAAGAAGTAGTTCAGTGTATATTGCATGAGGCATATTATAATCAAATGTAGTATTTTTCTACTATTTTTGGTGTGTTTCCAATCAATGCAATACAAACTGGATCAATTAATAGTATTTTGATACATCTAAATACAAAGAAAACATTTCCCTGCCTTTAGTTTGATATAAATGGAAAGCATTAGTCAGGTGTACATGTGTATTTGTATACACCTTTCATTTCAGCTGTTTGTGTATACTTACTTTTATGTGTGAGTTCATGCAGACAGAGTTTATGCTCTGGAATGTCAGTGTGTTTGGAGACGTGTCCATTAAATTGGAAAATTTGGTTGTGCTTGGGTAATTTTGCACGGCTTCAAGGACACTACCAAGATCTGTCCATTTGGATTTAGATCAAATGTCCATGGAATTTGCTTGCATCAGCACGATTGTTGTTTTTCGGACATACAGCTGCAGGAAAGATTACTCCAAGAATCAATAGGAAACTAAATGTGGGGCAAAAAAAACGCGCAAAAGACGACAATGATAATCTGTTATTGTCAGATACTTGCAATTGATGATGTGCTTGAACCCAGAAACCAGGATAAACTGGGATTTTAGTGGAAACGATAACAGTTACAGCAGTCATCTTAACATGTCCACAGGTCTATGTAGTGCACATGCTGCAGTTACCTTGAGTTAGTGTTAAGCTGAGTGGAGTGTTTGTTTGCCTCTCTGTTAGTTAATAAGACACCTCAAAAAGTAACATTTTTGATGAGTTTTGTGTATAGGTTGATTTCGAGGCAGAGAGAGGAATTTTCTTTCACTTTCTTTCAAAAATTCATTCTTACCTATTTCCCAAAAGAAGAATTCGAACATTATTAGGTCTATGTTGCATATTTGAGGCATATTTAGAAAGACAAACTGGAGTGTGGGGTTGTCCGTGCTGCCTATTTGTGGCTGTTAAACTGTTCTGTCTAACACAAATGTCAAGTCTGCAGTACTTCTGATGTGATTAACGCATTAAAGACCAAAGCCTGACTACAATCTCTACGCTGTGCTTGGCCAGGGTTGATAAGAGAATGTTCAACGATCAATTAGGTAATGTGGGGTGATCAATAGGAATGTGCACTGTAATCAACTTGCATTTGTTTCTGTCCTAATGCGCGTAAGGGTGTCCATGTTTGTTATTCCCGGTGTTCATTTGATTGTGAGACCTGATAAATTGAGCTGAATGGTTCTGCGTTGTACAATATACCGCTGTTGTTCTTAAAAATGATATTACAACTGAAAACCTTATTGCGTATTAAAATCCCTGGCATCTGTCTGTCTTTCTGTTTGTCTGTCACAGAGATAACTTGGACAGGCATAATCGGATTTGGATCAAATTTGGCAGGGTTGATATGGGTTAGGGCCAGGACCTTCACTATCATTTGTTTTTCCTCGTTCATCCTGATGGTGGCGCTTTAATAGCCACTGTGATGTTTAACTTTTATCACGCTATAACTTTTGAACCATAAGCCACACCCCATTTGCACCTAACTCGATTTTCTGCCAGTTTATTCTCATCTCCTCCAATAATTTTATCTCAATTGTCACAACATTTTCCATGTAGAATGTTTGGTCCATGCTGGTTTAAAAGTTTTATCATTATTTTTTGATATTCCTTACCAATTTGCCACCAAATTTGAGTGGGCTCATTCTACAAAAAGCGCTCATGTATGAACTGCATTGTAACCTAATTTTGCACACATTTGCACTCACTCCCTAAGCAAAAAAGAAACATCAGTCAACCTGATGGTGGCGCTATAACAACGACAGTGAAATTTTGTCAATAACGTCTGAACCTGACATTGTAGAATCCTTTTCTCCCTCTATTCCTTGGAATCAGCTGCATCTTTCCATGCAATTCGAGCCCACTTGCCCCTAGCAGATTTTCCGCCCATTTCGAATTTCGTCTGAAACAGGTCGATTGTAACAAGATTTACATGTAGAATGTCTGGTCCAAGTCACTTTAACACAGCTTCATAATCCCACAACATGAAAAACAGACAGTACCAATCGATGGCTAGATAGATGATTTGTTTGGGAGGAAGCTTTCAATCGCTGGCATTGTTTACTGGCTGTAAAATACGTGTGTATCCATTACATGATTGGTCCTATTGTTGTTTGTCGAGGGACATTTGTGTGTGTGTGGTTGCAATATGAGTGGCGTTCGTGTGGGGTACCCACCATTTAGGCGCATAGTACTCCCCACCCCTGTGCCTGTGCCTTTGTTTTAAGTGTACTTGTGATAGCACTACAGCAGAAACATTCATTCATTAAACAACAATAAACTCACAAAACGTGTAGCGCGGGTGTAGCACCTCTCTGAGTGCGTTTCTAGTCTTGTTCTGGTAAATGTTAGTTCCAAGTGAAACTCATGTACCTGTTTACACAGCCATTTCTTATTCAGATTGCTCTTTTGGCTGTGCAGTGTATTGAAATATAAAGGTACTTGCGAATGCAGTTGCTTTCTTTGCCAGACCATTTTAGGAATAACAGTGAGTCATGTGGGAGGAATCCAGAAACCTGGAGGAATCCCATGTGAGAACAGGAAACACAACGACAGCATAAATAGACCTTATGTTACACATTTAAAATAAATAAGACTGTTCTTTTATTTATAGAGGGAAACTAAATTGCACCGTGCTTCTTCAGCAACACCCCACAGTCCCACACGTACACACCTGGAAGCTGACCAGTACAACAACTCTTTTTACTGTTGGCCACTGAGCCGTTCGACACGAGTGGCTGATTTCGCAAACACTCACACACATTGTACTCACACTTGGGTGGGAGGCCGTAGCCACAGGTAATCTTGGCCTGTCCAGTCTCACAGCCGTGAAGAGAGGCACACTCTTTCTTGAGCAAGGGACCTGCAGCACGGTGGATAGCTCCGTCCACTGGAGAGGAGAGCACAACAACATCATGAGGGGGCCTGTTTTCGATTCCATGCAATGTGCACACTTACAGGCGGCCTACATGTTGTTTCAATCAAGCAAATATTTCTTGGCCTGCAGGTGTCAAAGCTGGATAGTGTCTGTACTTGGTGGTGAACAATTTAATTTTCTCTCTTCTGCAGACGTTTAACCATGCTGACCTTCATCCAGAGTCCTGACTTCCAGAAGTCAGTGCATCTGTCTGTGTGTGTGTGTCTGTCAATTTAATGGATTTAAGGGCTACTGCCTAGGTTAATGACTTTATTTAATGTGTGATTAAAGACTCAACTAACTTTGACTTTTTGGTCAATTAGTTTTATTAATTACATTTTCATAAAGTCACATAATATTCAGAAATGCGTATCTATCTTTGATCAAGGCCAGATCTAAAGTATGTGTTGAGTGTGGGAGTGCAATGTTGCTGCAAAAGCAATTTTACAGATATGCTGATTGTAGTTTTAGTTAGTCTTTCCTCTTGCAGTTAGACAAATTTCTTCACAATAAAGTTCACATTCATACCCAAATGATCTCAGAAGCAATTTAAAGAATTCAAAGTCATCAGCATACTTTCAACCAAGAAAATACATTGAAATAGAGATACAACAGTTTTTAGTGGTACAGCTCTTGAATGATAAAAACAAACAGTGAGTGTGATGATTTTGACGCATTCCAATGAGCCACTGTGCACCACTACCATATTTGATGTATAATAACATGTTTTCATTTTAAACTTAATTACCCAACCTATTATGATGGATAAAGTTTGTAATTGACTATGCACCAATTAAATTATGTTGTGTCAACTAAACCTCAAGCTAGTTATGAAAAGCAGACTGTGTTGTCTATTTCATTCGGTACATACTCAACACTTCAAATATTTGTTCTTACTGCAATTAAAGGCAAAAATGCAATTAAGGTGTTTTAATGCAATGCAATACAATTAAGATGTTTACATGCGTGACTAACACTATTCACAATCACATAATCAAGGTCTGTTATTCAGAGTAAGCATACTTCAATTTGTGCCAATTTCAATCACATTAAAGCGTACACATGATGTTTGAAAAAGCCAATTTATTGCCTTAACCGTAGTACAAATGACGTTTTAAAGTGCATGTAAACGTGCTGAGTGTGACAGGTAGCCAATCGTTCTGTTTGATACAGAAATGTTGATCTGTGCCTTCTTTGACTCACCCATGGTCAGAGATTCTGTTGTGGTCAACTAAGGACAGACAAGACTACAGACATGCTCCATCAGCGTTTGCAGATTGATAAATTGATCATGAGGTCTAACATTAATCCAAACTAAAACTCAAATCTGTCTGGTAGAATTGCTACGGCACTTTCAGATTTAAAATAGACCTGTAACACCTATCCATATGTCACAGACCAACGTGTTGGCCTATGGGGTTTTGTGTGTGTGTGTGTGCGTGTGTGTGTGCCTGTATGTAGCCGAACTGTTATGGGGTCCTTTTTTTTCTTTTATTTGCCAAACGGAGAAGCTGCATTCAGGGGACGGGTATTATCTGAAAGTTATTGTGTTAAGTCGGCATATTGCATACTGTGCTGATCTGTAGTTTGCCACGGCAGGCTGTGCAATGTTGAACTTGGCCGCACTGCGAGTGTGAGTGGGAGTGTGAAAGGCGAGCCCCGAACACTGACTACCACCTCAGGGTGCTCAGCAACAACCTCAGATACCATGTTCACACACACACACAGGCACGCACGCACACACGCAGCTCAACTTTGAAACAGAGAGCAAATGTGCTAAAAGAAAGAGAGATGGAGGAAAGGAGAGAATAAGTGAGAGCAGCAGATGTAAAAATAGTCTGTAGGGAGATGCGGAATAAAATCAAAGACATGGAAATTGAATCAAAACCTAAACCAACAACGCTGTACTTTTTCCTGCTTCATGTTTGACAGATACATTCAAAGATATGTTTATGTGTGTGTAACTGCCAAGCAGTATGTTGTCTTTGTGATTAAACTGCATAGCCTTGAGCTTTTTTGCTTTTGCGGTTTGACCTAACTGACACTATCTTCAATCCGACGATCAATCCCACACATAATACACAACTGTACACATTTAGGAGTGCACACACACACACACTGATAGATAAACAAACTGTACTGTATGTACATGAGCATAGAGCTGTTAAGAATAGCTATGACCCCAGATTGAAGTAGCACATGTCCTAGTAGAGCAGTGCTGTAAGGAGGAAAAGCTCATTTTGGGGTTTAATGACACATGTAAAGACACTTGACCATAAAATAACATCTAACCACCGATCCTGCTTTTGGAGCCTGGTTCAAGCTTTTGGTGGAGCTTTATGCAGGTGACATTGACATCCTTATGAACATAAACACATCGGGCCTCATTAATCTATATTTGCATTTTTCCCCATACAATTTTGTGACCATGAAGCAAACAAACAAATTAAGAGAAGTCCTCATCTAATGCAGGACACGTGCGTACGACACCCACTTTGATGGTCCCCCTGGCGGACTTGTTGATGAATCGCACCTGATCTTAAATTGAAAGCACGTTCGAGTCAATTGGTGATTAGCATTGTGAAACACCCCAAATGTAGGCAATGAATCCAGGATGCCAACATAATGTTGAATTCTGTGGTCCTTTAGACTCCATGGTGCATTTGGCAAGATGATTTCTGCAGTCATGAAGGCGTCTCCCAGGTTTGTCTAGCCTGAAGGTTAGTGAATAACCTAACTGGAGGGAAATGGGTTGGAAATGTATTAATGTACTCATCTCATTCCACAGTGGCCATCCGCTCCCCAAAATGCACCCAAAACACACAAGAGGGCAACCCGAGCAGGTCCCTCTTCAAATAAATATAACTTATGAACTATTTTCTATTCAACTAACTATCATGTCTTTTACTGCATGTTATCATGACGTTATTTTCTATCCATATTCAGAGTTGAAATGCACAGGCACAGTTTAACTCCATTTCTGGGCAGCACATTGCAATGATTCAAATCAGCCGCGTCCAGACCACGTCTCTGAGGTCGCCAGGATCGCCGGCTGTTCAGCTTTCTGGGAATGAGATTTTTCGGCGTCTCCTGTCCCTCCCTTTAAAACAAGCACCTGCCCGTAATCGTGCCAAAACCTGCACCACAGGAAAAGCGCCCCGATTAAACAGCAGGCAATTTTTTTTATGTGTGTTATCATTATAAGGACGGCTTCCAAACTATGTGATAAAATTTACAATCACACCAAATACCAGAGTGTAATGTTGTTTTTGTACATTTGGTATTCAGAACGCAGAATAATGAATAAACACAGCAACACATATTCCATGCTTCACCCTGACTGGGAAGAATGGAGAATGACATTTTCAGTGTCTGCTGGTGGTTTCACTGATATATTTGTGCAGTCATTTGCACCGATCACATTTAGGGGAGCAGGCAATAGCAAAAAAACAACAACAACAACAACAACAACAACAACAACCCACTATTACGCTGCTTCTCTGCCTCTGTGCCCCAGCTTGTCCCTTATAAAAAGAGCTGGAGGACCGGCTGGGAGACGCATGTGACAGGACAGAGAGCGCACAGGTGATGGACAACAGAGAGGGAAGAGGGAATTTATTTTATCTCCAGCATCGTTTGGTTTGCTTATCCAAACGAAATCTCTGAATACACCGTTGGTCCGTTTGCGACATCACATCCAGTCGAGGCCGGTAAATGGTTTCTCATCTGTGATTACACCTGCGAACGATTATGCAGGATCGCCTGTATGGTTATCGGCGGGCACATTTTGAGCAGACAGACAATGAGCCACGCACCATATGTACCATTTCTATATGGTGGGAACATGATGGCGTAATTGAACATGTCATGAATGCCACGTTAATATTTCTCGTAATTTATTAGTTTTTAATAATTGTTACCTTTAATGAATTAGACGTGTGTGTTAACTTCTCAGTCCGTTGCGGTCAGCCCTTCAGAATACTATGTTTTGGTGCGTGAGTTGTCCTGTGAAAGTGTTTCCCGGCGCAGATCAGACTGTACCGCAGGACTTACTACAGCTTACATCTGGAGAGGAGGAGGCGCCATGGAAAATGACTTAAGTCCCAAGTCTGAATTGCAGATAGCTGCAGACACTCCTCTTTTAGGGAAAACTCTGCCCCCTTCACGTAACTGACCTGAGAGGTGCGTAACACTTTGAGTAAGTCTGAAGTCCGAATACGGAAGAGCGTAAATTTGGTATTAAATCCCACTTGCATACGCGTATCTGAACTCTGAATCGGGCCCTTAGCATTTAGCTGAAGAAAGCTTTGATGTTTTCTGTGTTTAACTGACACATACACACAAAATCACACACACACACACACACACACACACACACACACAAGCTCCATAAATATCTGTATGTCTATTCAGCCTTTGCTAGCTTTTCAGATCCCTACAGGTTAGGAAACTCATGACTCTGTGGGAGCCGGTGTAATAGCCCAGCATGAATCCCACATGCTACTGTGGAGACTCAAACACCGTTCTGTCACTTCAGTTGTCAGCGTGGTCATATATATGGAGCGGAAATTCACAAGCAGAGCGGAGTGCAAATGAAAGAGGTGTTTGAAGTAGAGCTGCACAAGCTCAAGCACATGTGGTGTTGAAGAATGGCCTCAGCCTGGGAGCATTATTATCATCTATTATGGCTACAGAACACTTGATCATGTGGCTGAATAAAATCCACATTTCTTCTTTGACACAAATAAAGACATAAACAGTTACTAACACCTCATTTTAGCCCATATCGGATCGCTATACGGTACCATGATACATCAGTGCTGGTGTATCCTTAGTTCACACAGAGGAAACAGGGGAAGCCTAACCAAATTAGCATCAGTGTAGTGTCAAAGGATACTTGTTGTTCATACTCCACTGATGCCATCGCATGTAAATGAATTTCAATGAATGAATCTGAAGTACTCAACAATCAGCCATAATTGGATACACCTAATGCCACCCACAGACATCAACAGATTATAATGAATTAGTCATGAATTCCATTCGTATTGCTGGATGCTGAAAAAAAAAAACCATTAGGAGGCGTCAAGCTCATTTCAATATTAAAAAAAGCTGCATTATCATTTAGTTTTCATTAGCATAGGAAATATGTGCGTGAGTGGTGATAGGCGTGAGATATGGAAAAATTTGGAAGGCTGAGAAAGACAGAGAAAGAAAAGGAACTGAAGAGAGAAATGGACAAAGAGAAATGGGTTTGGAGGGGAATCAAATGTAAAAAAAAATAAGTTGAAGAGTAGAAAGCAGAGAGAGAGAGAGAGAGAGAGAAAGAGAGAGAGGTTGGGCAAAACAAATGGGGCTGAGAGGAATGTTAATCGCAGGTTCACAGAAGAGAATGATGAAAGGATGCAACAGCAGTGTTTCAGCTTCTTAAGGCCGATGGCTGCCAGCAAAGCAGACGGCTGACCGGTTTAGGTGCGATCTCATCTCTCTCACAGGCTCTGTATTGACTAGCACGGGGGGGGGGGAGCCCGGAGGGGGGGGGGGCCCGGAAGGGATTATTTGGGTGTCGTCTTGCTCGGCAAGGTGCTCCACCCCCCACTCGTG
>OMOW01102156.1:0-12246 GCA_900312555.1 Lamprogrammus exutus | reverse complement strand
CACTGGCTCGTGCTCGAAGCTCCGCCTCGTTGCACGCCCGGCGCGTGACACCGGGAGGCAACCCCAGCAAATACGGCGACGAGCGGAGCGGTGTAGCGCGTGCCAGCGTGCGGGTCTGTAAGTACGGGTCCTCGGGGAGTTCAGCGAGCTGCTGCCGATGGAGACCAGACAACAGGGTGAGTCCGTGTGGAAGTACCGCGATTTGTTTGTGTTTTTCTGCCACCGTTTGTCGTCAGCGCGGTTACGGTGTGTTTGTTTGTTTGTTGATCTGTTAATGAGATGAAGTAGACGCAGGCGGCACCGCACGGCCGCCTCCGTGTCACCGGAGGAGGGGGTGAGGGGAATGTTTGGAACTCTTCGACAAATACGGGAAATGCTGAGATAATCTGTCAGTAAAACCTCTCTGACTTTATGAGGGTGCAGATTTGGAGTGGAAACTACCAACTAAACATTATTATTACAATTATTATTATTAAAAGTCCTAAACCGTCCATAATGCGTTCTATATCAAATTAGCGAAGTCATTTCTACAGTCAGTTTACATTGTGGATGCACTTTTGAAGTTTTTATTAACGAATTTACAGATAAACTCTATAATTAGATGAAAATACACATAGATATGTCTGTAAAAACATCATATTTATGTAATTGTATCATTTTTAATCTTATCTTTGGTTTTGGACAGTTATCAAACTTTTCCTATTTATGTAATTGTATCATTTCTAATCTTTGGTTTTGGACAGTTATCAAGTTTTTTTTCAAATGAAAAGGCTCAAGTCTACGTGAAGTCACAAGTTGGAGGCATTAAAGCCAAGTTGCAAATCTTTTTTTGATTTAAGTGGAGTCTCAAGTCAACAAATTTGTGACTGGAGTGGAGTCTCGATCATGTGACTGTAGCCCACAACACTGGTTACTCTTATGCAAGGTTATTAATTTGTCCCATTGTCCACTTTTGTTCCAAACCTGTCGTTAATTTTGCCCTAAAGTATTTAAAGCCTCTCTTGATTTTGATGCCAGAAGGTTTGACACCTATAATTGGTGAAGAAAGCAAACGCAGACATGAAGCCTCACGGCACCAGCGCAGGCATACAGAGTTCTTTATTCTTTATTCAACGCATCATGGAAATTCCAGATCAAGTGAAGTCATGTGGTTGGATTCAGTTTCTCGGCCGTCTGCTCGTTCATTTCACAAACATCCAAAGCTGGTCAGATTCACCAAAGTGCCTGTTTTCCATCCAGCCCTGTGCATGACATCGATATGATCGCCTGCTTATCCACGCATGGTTTCCAGCTTCTGGTGCTCACATCCATTGACCATGCAATGCGTGTATACATAGTGTACTCTCCTAAACTTAACCATTTGGTACGCCTACATTTTTGGATTGGTGTGGTACTTCATCCAATAGCAAACCTTTTGACTATAACTATCTTAAAGTTTGAGGATGAAGAATTTCTCATTTTGATTATTGATTGAAAATGTTTTGGCAGATTATATTTAATCCTACAAAAATCATGTCAGCACTTACACATATTAAAGGATAAGTTTGTTTTTTCCCAACCCTAAGCCTCTATTACAACATTGTTTGTTCTACAAACCTAAACGCTCCAAACGCAACAGTGCCAGCTGGTTTTGCTTCTGAAGCGCCCAATCAAAATGAATGGGACTCAATTCATGTGGTCTGAGTCTTCTAAGGTTCTATCTGGCATTTTGGTCGAAAATTAGTTTGCAAGGTAATTAGTTCAGCTTAGTCAGTGAAGGATGCTGTATGTTCTTGTGGTGTTTTAATATTTTGTTGTAATAGTTCAGCTAGATGGAGTGGCAAAGCTTTAAAGCCCTGCATCTCAAAATGGGTCTGGGGCAGATAGAACCTTACAATACTAAGGTCACAATCGAATAAGTGAATAAGTGATGGCAATGGTTCACACTGATGACGCACTGCTGGTGCATTGACGTATTGTAGTTGTATCCACTCTGCAAGTCTTACATGAGAACCTGTTGATGTTTAGAAGGGTCTGGGTTTGGGGCTGGGCTGCACTGGAGAAGGGTGACGAGCTTGTCCTTGTCCAGGTTTCATGGCATGTATAAATGAAAATGAACTTCCACAAACTTTAAAATCAATATTTTTTGTAATTGCAATCTTGATTTTGTAACCAGGCAACCATTCGTTTTTGTGATTTGTGGGACTTCTGTTTTGAACTGAAAAGGTTTAAGGATGATGCAGGATGTACAGTTTTGTTTCTGTTTGGGTTGCACTAAACGTGGTTTTAGCTTCAATTGATTTTGCGGCCATATGACCGACAGCAGGCCTCTGATTTAACGTAGCCACATGACCGGGGGGGGGGGCTAACGTGAGTAATGTGAATCTTGTGACCAAAGGTATTCCACTCCAGACAAAATGAGGAAAGGAAGGGAGTCCACAATGTCAAAATGGATGTTTCAGGGGATTTGTGAGGGATTATCATCTTTCTCCTTTTTAATCTTCATTCAAATCAATATTTCTTGCATTTGGTGTTTAAATTTGCCACCTTTCACCTCCAGGTTTTACGCTGTGTGTCCCCCCGCCCTCCCCTCTGAAAAACTTGTTTACCAGACTAAACCCAGCACTCATACTGTGGAAGCAGAATGTCAGCAGTGTTGTTGAAACAAAACTGGCCTTATGCTGGTCTGCTTCTTCCTGCAACCAGAGAGCTTTGATTGCTCAAGAACCCCGCGCGGCACAGATTTGCTCCCCTCTGGTCGTCCGTGTGGTGAGAAACCATGGGGATTCTGGTTTATCCTGTTTGAACAGCTCTGAGAGGATCAGATCTGTGCCATCAAGGGTCAAATGCCAGATTTCCTGTTCCTCAGCAAATGCACCCTCAGCTAAGCTTCACCGCCTTGCTCCTCCAGTTACTTACAGGGCTGGAATGGACGCATGAAGCACCAAATCCCTCAAGAGGAGTTGTGTGTGTGTGTCTTTTAACCAATTTTCTTGTCCTTTCTCACCCTGCTGCCTTGCCGTGCTGCAGAATTGTACTCTAGTGTTCTGAGTGATGCAGTGGTGGACTGGGGACCAGGAGAGGAATGGGTTAACTCAGGCACACATGAGGCAGAGGAGGGTAAGAGGCAAAGACTTAAAGGGTTAATCCACACACACGGCGCAGAAAACTCCTGCTGCACTGCTCCATATTCTAAAAAAAATATACACCTCTGACCGCTACTGTGATGTCACTGATTTGGGTGTGGCCAGTCAGGCAACAGGTGTGAAAGATTGTAGCCGTGGAGAGCGGTGCAGCGGCGGACTCTGTCGCTGTGGGATGGAGTTGTGATCGAGGCAGGAGAGTGGGCGAGTGTGGACGCAACGAGGCTCGAGTCGAAACGCTTTTAAACGGGAAATCAAATTTAACCGTTAAAGAGATGCATTTTTGGCGATATTTGGCCTCATTTACCAGGTCCGTAGGCATTTTGAATGGACCATGTCGGAACCGCGTTCTGTTTCCTCAGCAGCACAACGATAGAAGCTAAACGTATCTTGTAGATTCCCAAATGGAACGCTTAGTTAGTACCACAGTGGTTCTATAAGGGTCCATCCTACAGACTACGGGTCTACAACAGACATGGTAAGTGAACGCCAAATATCTCCAAAATGCTCCAATTTACAAAAAACGATGTCGGTGATCTAGTTCCAATGTTTCCTCAAAAATCATTAAAATTTGTTAAATCGCTGTAGTATCACATTAAATTATAGAAAATTCATTCCCCATTAATGTTTACGACGGTTCAATCTACACTTCAGCAGGTGAGATCTGATCACAATGCAGACTATGAGGACGTTTTTAATGCATCTCAACATCTGATGCTATCATCCAGATAAAGCATCCGGATACAGAGATCACATTTAAATGCCGGTGTGTAAATTGCTCCTGTTTTGTCGTAGAAATTCCCTCTCCACTAGTTTCTCAGAGCTGGTAGTCAAACTAAAGGCGGCAGAAATGTTTTAAACTGTTTTTCTTAACTTTGCTCAGGTGCGAATCGGGGCTCGTCTTACCCCCGTGTCGAGTCGTCGCTTCAGAGGAGCTCACACGGGCAAGACTTGGCTCAAACCTTCCAAAATGGAGAAATCCCAACAGAGAGAAGAGCCACGCGTAGGCAGGAATGGGGCGAAACTTCCACAGGAGAGGATGGGATTAAAACTTCCCAGCATGCCGTGGGGGAGTGGGGTCTCTCTGAGAACTGGGACATGCAGCCGAATGCCACAGGTGATCAGGAACGTAGACTCGAGCTTATAGATAAAGATAGACAGTATTTCACTTTGGTTGAACGTTGACCTTTAGGAATCTACAGCCACCACCTTTCACTTTGTTTCATTTTGCAGTTGTTAGGGGTGCAGATCTGTTTGTAAAGTATCTTTATTTAACATATGGATCCGTTTTCAGTCCATTTTGGAACTGTGGCGAGCTAGAGATGCTACACCCACGCCACAAGTTATGCCAGTTTATTCTGTCAGGTTCAGAAGTTATTGACAAAATATCACTGTTGTTGCCACCATCAGGCTGAACACACTGTGGTTACAGTAAACTGATTCACTCATGAGTTTTGCAGAATGCGCCACGCCCACTCAACTTTAGCAGCACATTGTGGCAAAACTGTTAGGAATATCAATGAACTAAGATAAAAATCTTAATCTGATTTGGACCAGACGCTCTACTCGTTTGTTAATTTCTTGACGATTGAGCAAAAATTGATTGAGTTTGAGTTTGACTGCAGAACAAAGGGAATTGGGAAGACCAAATTAGGGAGAAAAATGGGAAAAGGGAAATGAATCATGTATTTTGCTGAAATTCCAATGATTCATTTAAAAAAATCAAATTTGATAAACTTCTGATTTTGGACCCCAAAAAAAATCCCTCTTATTTTGGTGGTTGCAGATTCTTTGGAGTTTGATATGAATTCTTTCCAGTGTGTCTGTGTTTAATGTTCAACCAAAGAGAAATGTTCCTCTCTGAGTCGTGTTGTCCTTGGATAACAGCAGTAGAGTGCACATAGCTGTTAATAGATCAGCCAGGTTTGAGGCAATGCAGAGGGCAAATGGCTGAAAACCGCTTTTAGCAAAGTCGCCTTCCTGAAAATTCAGATAGAAGTGGACCCACTCTCAGCGAACGGGTCTCGCATCAAACTGGCAGACCACAAACTTTCATAACACAACCGCAGCCGGTCCTTACAGGCGATGGGCAAAGTTACACAGTGTTTGCCAACTAGAGAACAACTGCAGCTTGCTAAACACGATTCTGAAATACCAGTGTGCTAAATATATCAGCTTTACAAACACAGACATCGTGATGTTTAGAGGGGCACTGCACTGATTTTACAGATCAAATTCAGTTTATTGGAGCACTATTTTGCACATGAAAACGACTATATAGTGAATGTATAAGCTTTTGTGGCAGGAGAGGGAGATTTGCAAATTCAGAGAGACGGACCTCCATGACAGACTGAAGCAGGGTTTAACTTTTGCGTGACAGATATGCAAATATCCCTGATATGCAAATGAGGAAATGCTGTAGTGACGCCTCCTTCAAGGCAAACGATTAAAAAGGTCGAGAACATGGTTGCGTGACACAGTTTGCCTTTGACGACGCTTTAAATCTGATTTTTTTTTTCAGTTTATTGGGTGGGAACGGTTGTTGTGATGTGGATGTGCATCTTTGCATGCTGCATACATCTCTCGTGTGCATTCTAGTGTGATTACTGAATCAGTGCCTTCCTCTGTCTTATACTGGACCCACACCCAGTACGTTTACGCTCTGTACTCCGAAGTGCGATTGAAGGAAAAAATTTGATTAAGCTGTATTTATGCACAGAATCAATCAGGGTTCTGCCTTTCTTTGAGTACACACGATGTTTGTTTACTTGCCTGAATTAATTCATTTACAATCGCATAATGTAAGTCTGTCACGAGGAGTAAGCACACTTGCCAATTTCAATCGCATTAAGGTGTATACGTGATGTTTGAAAAAGCTGATTTATTGCCTTAATCGCAGTAAAATCGACGCTTTAAAGAACACGTAAACGTACTGACGGGTTTACATTTCAGCTGCTGTGTGAAGAGCAGAGAAGAATCTGAGTTCTCCATGCATGTAGACGGACATGAAAAGCTCCCATTAAGAGCCGCGGGGGTTGAAAATGCGATTGCCCTGCGGCTGTGTAATGCAGCCTGAAATACCTGCACTGTTCTATAGAATGGGCTGCATTGTTCTTCTGCTTGCAGTGCTGTGCATGAGTTGAGTGCACTTGTGTGAATTGTTTGTGTTTGCTGCACGTTGTTCTCAGCAGCTTTTTTTTTTAAACCTTAGCTATAGATTTAAAAGCATGATTATGTCCCATAAATGGTTTTAGGGTGGTGGCAACAACACCCATAAGTGCCAGTATTCATTCAGTCTTTGCTAACCTCAAACTGTCCTCATCTCTCTGTATGTAATGTCGCCACGTGAAGACAGGGGGCGCCTCACAGCAGGTACGGGAATGTTTACCTTCCATTATGCATCAAAGCGTTTAGTTTAAAGCTACAGTATGTAACTTTTTAATAACACTTTTTTGTAGAATTTGCTGGAATGCTTACTACATCCTGATAGGAAACATAAATTCACTGCTCTGTGAAAAATAATGTCTGTAGCGCCTCCTACTGATTTGGGAAAAAGGCAATAAACAAACAAAAATACCACTACTCACCACAAGGGGAAATCACCACATCTAATGTCAATCATGGCTCATCTTCTCGGGTGGGAGGAGTTTAGGTGATAGGTCCAACACATGTCCACTTCATGTGCAGCAGCTTTTTGACACTTATTTGACACTTCCAGAACTTTTCCTCGGTGTAATAAGTAGATCAACCTTTACAACTACTGTGCCGCTGTAAATGAAACTTTAAGCAAGCGTAAAGGCCAATTTATACATCAAAACCAACAAAGACAGTTATTCTGTTTATACTACAGTTTGGTGCCCGCCCTGCAGAGCCCCCAGTATCCAGTGCAGGGTTGTGGAAAGCAGGAGCCGATTGCTTATTTGACCGAAAATGGAGCGATCGCACATTCACACAAACTAATTTGGGGCAATTTAGAGTTTCCAGTTGGCCTGGCCTGGATGTGTTTGGACGGTGGGAGGAAACAAAATGTGTCCCGAGGTTTAACAGAGCCTGGAGCCGAGTGTGGAAACAGCCAACCGACATCGCCGCTTTTTCCCTTTTTTCTTACTTCCGCTTGTTGGGTTGTGTGTAAACGGTTTTCCTGCTGTTTTCTGGTGCGATGTCGTGCTGGTTTGCAGACTAATCTGACTTAGCGTTAATGTGACAATCAGTTGTGCTTGTTTCTGTTGCGTGTGTGAATATCTTGCTTATTTTTTCTATAATAATAATAATTTTTGTCTTGCAATTTTCCTTTACGCTGGCTTTTGCTTTTACTGGCTCAAGTTAATTCGTCAGCGTTCCTCGCCGCTCTCATTTAACCCTTTAAACCTGAGTTTGAATGCTTGTGTCAGTGTGTATGAGGCACTTTCTACCCTATCAAACTGCTTACTATGGGTTTTAGTGCATTTCTCTTTCATCACTGAATATTCTGACATAACTTCCTCTCTTCCATGAAAGAGGAACAAAGCACCTTCCCCAAAAAAGCAAACTTCTGTCACAAACACCAGAGGATGTCGCTCTGCTTATTGTATTAATGGTTATCAGACACTTTTCTGTGAAGGAACAGGCTTTGCTCCCCAATAAATCCCCAGTATCAATGTTCAGGCTTTGGCGGAA
This sequence comes from Lamprogrammus exutus, assembly GCA_900312555.1. NCBI lineage: Eukaryota > Metazoa > Chordata > Actinopteri > Ophidiiformes > Ophidiidae > Lamprogrammus > Lamprogrammus exutus. The sequence continues at coordinate 4,468 of OMOW01102156.1, read as the reverse complement.
TGCTGCAATAAAACCCACATATCACTGACATATAGGATACGCATAATGCACGAGGGTAGTAATAAGAAACTAGAGCAGGACGACTCGAGCGTGGAAGAAGAAATCAATCGAGACGGCCACGGCAGCACCACATAGAGCAGGAACTGTGCAGGGCAGAGAAGAGGTAGGGACTGCAGGTCTGGAAGTATTTTTCCCCCATCAGAAATTCAAATTTTTCGAGGTTAATTAAGATTTTAAAAAAGACTGTTGCAGAGAAATCAAGTTTTTTATTTTATTTTCCCGTCTGGTCTGTAGGGGGAGGGGCTGTAAATAGTTTGGTATCCATGAACCTCACTGGCTGTTACTATAGAGAAGACTCCAGATTCGGAATGCTTCATCATTGCAGTAATCAGTGAATCACTGCACCATATAGCTGCTAAATTTATCCAGGATCCTAAAGGGAATTGATTTCAACTGCTGCGTGTGTTTACAGAGTATGCATTGCTGAGAGAATTTAAATTTTGGCCAAGTTTTGGGAAAAATGATAAGGTTTCCTGTTGACAAAATGTGATGTTTTTTTTCTCATATCTCAGCCCAGGAATGACAAAGGAAGCTGTCGTCTTCCTAAACTGAATTTAAGGATCTGTAAAAGTAACATTTAACTCATTTGAGCAGATTTGGACATCGCTCTCTGTTCCCAAACACATTCTGCATCATCATCAGACCCAGCTGGGGGCTCTGTCAATGATACAGTATGGACAGAGAGGACAGTAGACGTCTTAAGTTGAAATATTTCAGTCCAGTGATTGGGGGACAGATCGGACGGCTTCTGTTTAGCTGCTCTGTATTTGTCTTGAACGTTGTGCTGTTCGGGACACACTCAGATGTTGAGTGTGTGTAGGGTGGATGTATAACTGTGTGTGTATAAGATTTTCCAGAGGTTTAAGTACAGTGTGTAAATCAAGTATAATACAGTGTTTGGGTCAGAGACGGTGGATGTCTGTCTCTAATTAAACCCTTCTTGCTGAATTTTTTAAGTTTTTTTTGTTGTTTTGTTTTGTTGCGATGCCTTAACTATAAAACATAACACAAGAGGTTATTTTGCTTATGCCTGCTCCTTCGTTTATTCATACACTAAACCACTAAAATCCAATATTATAACTTGGAATTCACTGTCTGACGTGGCTCATTTGTTTCGTCTTTCTGGGTTTGTGTGTGTGTGTGTGTGCATGTGTGTGTGTTTCAGTCTCTGGTGTCAGTCTGCAGAGCTCAAGCAAAATAATCCAAATCGGTTAATCCAGATTACGGCTCGACAGGCCGCAGCCACAGATTACGTAACTGCCAGGGAGACACACGGACAGAGACACGGAACAGACAGACAAAAAGCAAAACGGGCAGAAGGATAAAAACGATTTCTCATCTGGAAATACAAGTCGATTTGAGTTTTGAGTAATTTTGGATTACACCACTAAAAGCACAACGATGGTGTGATCATTATTGTCATTAAGTGTGTTTCCAAGACCAGATTTCGGGGGGGTATTGTAGCATAAACCACAAGTAACTAAGTACATTTACTCAAGTACTGCACTTCAGTACAGCTTACACATACGGGTACTGGAGTATTTCTATTTTGTGAAAACCGTGTACTTTTCCTTCAGTTTAATTCAGAGGGAAATATTGTGCTTCTTACTCCACTACATCTGTTCATCTGTTGCAGTTACCATAGTTACCAGTTACTTTGCAGATTCATATTTTACATTCACTGTGACATAAATACTGTAAACATGGCTGTTTAGGGGTTAACAGCCTTATTTATTTATTTTTATTCTATTTTATTTCCCCTGATTTTGATTTTGATTAGTTTATTTAATTATCTTATCCAATGTTTTATTGCTTACCTTTTTATTTTTCCTGACTTTTATCCGTGCATGCATTGATCTCCGTGGTCTTCTAATCTACTGTTTGTTCTGGTTTATTCCCTATTTTAATGTCTGGTGCTTTTTATCGTCAATCAAATATCGATCGATCGGTTGGATCTGAAAGCGTGAAAATACCCAAAAGTAGAGACATAAGGTTTCCACTTTCCTTTGTTGTTTACAAAGCTGTTGTTTACAGCTCACATACAGGTTTTTGACGTTTTGCCTCGTGTGTGTTTATGTTGTGTAGAATTCCTGGACTCGGAGCCTCTGAGGGAGGCTGATGAGGATTTGGTGTCGGAGGTCAACTTAAACTACCCCATCATGACAGAGGAGGAGAGAGAGGAGATTCAGCAAGAGCTGGCCAAGGTATAGTGTATATACACACACACACACTCGCACACAGAGACAGAGGGCATTTGTCAAGAAAGTACCTTGACGAGAAACAGCCTGAAATTTATCTACCTGAAAACCAGTCAGAAGTGAAGTCGTAGAGGGAAGCCACACTGCAGAAACGAGTTTATAAATTAAATGGAATCATGGCGGTATTCGAAGTAAAACCTTTTTTTTGTTCCTTTGGCGATAAGCAAAAACGCTTAGGCTAAGCCGTAGAATGTTAGGGAAAACCCGGACCACATGTAGTTTGTGCTGATAATGAAGACGAGTCAAACAGTATTATTGAATTTGCTTAACAGCTTTAGTGGCTCTTCAGTGCTTTACTTTTGCAGTTTGTGTAAAATTGGTGGAGTCCTCCTTTAAAAGGCTTAAACAAGCGTATCAGTGTGCTAAAAAGGGAGGGAGTCAGCAACACAAACTGACACTGTTGTTTCTTCTGTGTGTGTGCAGCTGGAGGAGGAGATCAGCACACTGAAGCAGGTTCTGAGCTCTAAAGAGAAGCAGCACTCAGAGCTCAAACAGAAACTGGGCATCACTCCCCTGAGCGAGCTCAAAAACAACTTCAGCAGAGGCTGGATGGACATGCAGAGCTCCACAGCGTAAGTTCATCTGTGTGTGTGTGTGTGACATTATCTGGATACATTATTCAGATAATGAGATCGCATGTTAATGAAAGGGGTAAATTCTCTCAGAACGCGTTGTCATCTGAATGCTATCCGATCTGACAGACCCCACACGCATGTGGTCTGGCTCGCGTCGAGATCGGATCGCTGTCACGAGTAAGCAGGTGCACAGCGAGGACGCATTCATGAGATCAAGTCCGCCCACGAGTTGAAAACCTCACCCTGTCTCGTCTTCACTCACTCATTCATGAAGTTGTTGGAGTAGCGACAGTGATAACCCACGCAAAATAGTTCATTATTTTTGATGAAAATCGTCCACGCAGCAAGGAGGGAGGATGGGCTTGTAGCATTCTGGAGATATTTTGCGTACACTTAACAGGTCTGTAATGGCTTTGAATGGATCCATGTTGCTGTTTCTTTTACAGCACTAAATGAAATGATGCATACCACAACAAAATCATAATGCAGTCAGCATCCAGATAAGGAGGACACGCGTTGATGTAAGGTGTAGATGCAAATCCGGTCATTAGCTGTCGTTAACCAGATAATGTATCTGGATACAGAGATTACATTTTAATGGGAGGTGTAAAATGGACTAGAGAAACAAGACGAACAGACAGAGAAAACGAGTGTTTACTGTCACCACAAATAGCTTTTATAGGACACACACACACACACGCAAAGAGGAGGTAGTTACGACCATAATAGTCAGTACAGCATAAACCCACAACCCAAGCCGTGTATCTGTTGGAAACACAGATAACCGAAACCCAATTAAAGAGACAATCGTGTTTTTGTGCTCACTGTCACAGATGTCACAAATCTGATTTAAAACTGCAACAGTTGCACAATGCTAACGGCGACCTCTGCTCTCCAAACACAAGTCAACGTTGCTGCACTCGCCGGAAACCACACCGTCATCCTCTGACCACAGCTGACGACCACAAAATGTACAGGCAGTGTTATTTGGAAAATGAATAGATCAGCAGATTTTGTGTCTCATTCTCTCTTACTGATAAAGTCAAAGAGTTTCACCCGTTTGTAAAAGGCGACTCTCACGAATAGGCCAGACTTCACTGCCCTCACTGCTAAGATTAGTTTTTTATTCTGGTTTGTATTTACCCTAGCGAGTATCCAATTTATATATTTAATTTATAATTTTATTATTCTTGCTTTTTATTTAATTTATTATTTTTTATTCTATTTTCCCTGATTTAATATGATTTCTTCTAATTTTTAAATATATTTTATATTTACTGCTCTTATCTCATGTTATTGCTTGCCATGTATTATTTTATTCGTTTTATTTTATTTTAGTTTTTTTATTTTAGAGAGTATCCAATTTATTTTCTTAAGTTTTATGTAATTTTCTTTTATTTGTTATTTTTTAAATTATATTTTCCCTGATTTTATTTGATTTCTTCTAGCTATTTATTTTATTTTATTTTTTTTACATTTACTGCTCTTATCCAATATGTTATTGGTTGCCATGTATTATTTGTATTTGTTCCCAGTTTTCATGCCTGATCCTGTTTGTTGTGCTTTACAAACACA
>OMOW01102151.1:0-10818 GCA_900312555.1 Lamprogrammus exutus | reverse complement strand
GAGATAGAGAGAGAGAGAGAGAGATTCATTTTGAATAACATTTTCACCTCTTCAGCTCTAAGGCTCACACCACACTGCCACATCAATAAACCGAAAAGCGTATCTGATTATTCTAGCCTCTGGCCTTCCATAATGGCTGACCTCCTGCAGTGGCTGGCTGATTTTCAAGCAAAACAATAGACAAAACCTCAACAAACAACAATGAACGAACAGATGTACTGCTGTATGTGTTCTGTAACATAAAGAGCAAACAACCTCCAGCAAGCCGTAGAATATCACCTGGCTTTTATTAAAATAAACTGGGCTGCGAAAAATTCACTTACAAAGGCAGATGTGAACAGACTCATTTGATTCAAATGAATGAGACTGGTCATTAAAATAATTGTACAAGCATGCTGTGTTATTGAGTAGCTATATAGTAATAGCACTTTATTTTCCTACAGGGCAGCAATGTTTGTTTTATCTTCTTTTATTAGATCAGAGGGATATAATGAATGTTTCCAGATGGAATGTAGCTTGTAGCTGCTTAGTTGACTACTGTTGGTATTATAATAAAAATGTATGTTGTGGTTCACAAAGTGTTTATCAGTGGAAAGTAGATCTGTTGTGTAGTATCTGCAATTTTCCACTTACACTTCTCTTTAGCCCAAGCATTAACTGTTACTGTTAGAATGTTTCTGCATTTGTGAGGGAGTGCAGCCAGAGGGTCAAGGAAGGTGATGAGAGGCAGAGAATTGAAGTATCTAGCAAATTATAGAATATAGAACTCTACTCATGAACATGACCTTCACGTTTCCACTCATAACACGTCTTCTAAACGGCCATGAAGCCACTGCTTATATAAACCCTTCTTTTTATCTATTGTGACAGTTGTTGTTCTTCCTGGGAATAGAAAATATAATGGCCAATTTATTTCCCACTTAAAGTGTCCACTAAACTGTATATGTAGAAATTGACCACTTACAGTATATTGTGGCAGTGGCAGTATTTCAATTATTTTGTACTGCCTATTAACATATTTTATTTACTTAAAATCATATAGCTTAAATAAAAAGCATACACACACTGCTTAATATCTCTACATGTACTGTACATAATGGGCACAGAGTTAGTTTAGAGAGTACATGTATATCATCTTTACACAATCTAAACATTTCTTAGTTTTAGGGTTGTAAAGGACCAAAGCTGCCACATCCCTCCTGCCTCTGCCCATCAGCAGCAACAACATTCATTAATGTAAGTTAATTCAATGCACAGATAAACTGATTATAAATGAATCAGAATCAACTGTATCATCCAAAGGAAATTCAGCAACAATCAACTTGAAATGCTTTGAATGAAACTAATTAACTTTTTTAAACGGGACTAAAAAAGGTTGGAGGCCGCAATTGTCATTTTACACAATAATAGAAAACTGGAATAAATAAACTATAATCAGTTATGATTCTTATTCCTCACCAATATAAAAGGGCAAAGAACCACACTAGGGGTGGAGCTTGGGAAAAGTAAAATCAGTTATCAGCAAATTTCATCGCAATCAATCATCAGACTGATTTGCAAACTCACAGACTCTCTGTTGTGTTTGGTTACAGTTGCTCATGGGAAATCTAAAGGATCTCCTGGAGCTCAAACAACCCAAGGAGGGAAAAACATGGATTCACATGGATGGACAAGTGTCTGTCTGGGTGATCATGAGCATGAGAAAGTTGTAATGTACAGGTTTAACTTGGATTAAACATACTGATTAAAAACATGCATGGCAGAAAATCAAACACAGATGCGTTTTTAAAACCAACAATCATGTCAACTTAACATCACACTGAACTGGGGTGTGTGAAAACAAACACGAGCTCCAACTAGAAACTATCCAAAGCATAAAAAAGGGTCGGCTTGATAGGAATTCTGTAGTGTTAAATTTTCTAAACTGTAACAAAATACTACAGGAAGAGTTCTCATATATCCAAGTCATGTGTAACATTTACATCGACAACAAAGCACCACCATCACAGCTCGTCTTTGCTAGCTCGTCCTGCTAGTGTTAGCTACTAACTTGTTTTTACCAGACATCTCGCAGACTAAAACCATCTTTTGGAAGATTTATTGGCATGTACTCCCACCTATAACGCAGTGAGACAATTGCCCCCAGTTGGCCACTGTGGCCTTCTATGTTTCTTGATAGAGTGGTCCTGTCAAAGTAAAAGGAACCTGAGTGACCCTCAAAAAGAGATACATAAAATTGCTTCTCACCTACTTAAAGGATTGCTTTGGTTTCAAGTCTCATCTATCAACAAACGAAAAGTGGGAGCCACCTGAATGCAAAAGTAATTATTTTACTTGCTCAGATAGTGCATGAATGAATGAGACTGGTTAATGTTGGCTTCCCACTTTTGTTTTGATATATTTTTGGAAACCTTTTCTGCACAGATTTAGTGTATTATGGACGATTAAACTATAAAACTGCATCAAACCATGACCACAGCTGACACAGCTGAGAATGAGCAGCAATGTGCAAAAAGGCTGCATGCTATTACAGACTTAATCGTGGCCGTGGTGTGTATTTCAAATCCCTGATTCCTGGTTTGTGCTTTGTGTGAACTTTGAAATGCAAAAGTGAAGCCACAACTTCCACATAAGTAATTAAATAATTCAGTTGCAAACTGCAAATTGGGGTACAATGATAAAAACTAAATAATCAACACCCTGGCAAGGGATGGAGTGAAATTTGCTTTAGATGAGAAACATGTTTCAGTGGGAATCAACCCCAAAACTGTTCTTACAGATGTTCCGCAGATCATTAATCAGATGTCTGTTCTGTGTTGATGTAGCAGAAAAAAATCAATCTAACATTTGCAATAAATACCAAAAATCTACATGTCTGTATCAAATGTATATACTGCTACTTTCAAAGAGAAACTGCATGTGGTCTTGCCTTTTTCATATTATAATACTAGTACAGAGGACCAACTGTATATAGATATTGATTTGATGACGGCATATGCTTAGCCATTACCAAAGTTTAAAATTAAATGATCCACCGCTCATTTTAACCACTGTCATGAAGCTGTGAGAGTGGGAATCTGAATTAGAAAACAGTGGGCTGACAGTTAAGTAAATCTGCATCCTGTATTTGTTTTCTGCCCTGGTGGGCTGCTTGTAAACTACTTCACATGTGGTAACAAATGGTATTTAATGAGACACTTCTTCGTTACTGAGAACATTGCTGATGGAAACATACGTGTGTGTGGTCTCTCTGTCTATTTTTCTGCCACTCTTACAGCTCTGCCTCTGTCTGCTGTAGCTACACATTGAATTATCTTCTGCAACACAGCCATGAAAAATATTATGCCACGCAAATCTGATAGAGACGACTTGAAACGACTGTGAAAAAAAAAATCACAATTTATGAGCTCCAATTCATGAAAGGAAACACTCCCTAAAAGAGGAGAAATGGCTTGTGTCAAAGAACAAGGCATGATTCTCTTTTCCAGACAAGCCGACTCTGGGAGAGACATATGCAGGGAGCTCAGATCCTGACATTGGTTTGTGATGTTGCGATAATTGCTTCATGTCCTGACCCCAGCAGGAAGGGGGAGAGGTGTGAGGGTCTGGTCTTAATGAGTGCCAAGTGGATAGTGCTAGAGAATTAATGAAACCATTAGGGCTGTAAAAATGCAGTGGGGTTTTGCTTAAGGGCTAAAAACCCTTGAAATGCTTATTCTTTCTTCTTGTTATCTTAGAGAATAGAGAAGAAAACGTGTAAACAAGCAATCCATGAGCACAGAAACATCGGAGCAGGATTTCAGTATCATAAGCAAATACTAATATTGGCTATGAAATGGTGCAGTATACCTTTATTATTCACACTATATTTTAATATGCAGTGTGCATTGTGTCATTGAGTGATATTGATTTTTGGAAAAAATAAGAGGGAATTATTCTCTTCCATATGTCAGTGCAACAGTTTGATAGATGTAGACTCTACTGTGCTTTTTCTCTATTTTGGTCCATGTGCCCAAGTTGCTGCATGTCAAGTTATTATACTGTAACTCCTAAAGTTTACACCTTTAATGTAGAAACAATGCAGATAAATTGTTAATACTACAAGCTGGAAACCGATATACTGCAGTTGATTTATTGGTGTACATTTTGACCATTTTACCAATTTTATCATTTCTATTTACAGCTGTGAAGCCACTTTCAGGCAGAGAGCTGCAATCACATGTGATTACAGCTATCACAGCATATACTCTGGCCCAATGTGCCCTTTACTATAAAAAAGGTCTATTTGTGCTCTCCATGCACTGCAGTTCACTTTATTGTTCTGCCCATGCTTCTCCTTCCTATCTCAGTTTATGAACACTGTTGTTGCAGGAAATATAACATTTATTCTTCCCTTTCTCTATCCCAGCATGCACCTGAATGCTGATTCTGTCTATTTTAGTTGTCTGGTCTTCACTGTGCTGAGCTTATATGCTGCTTGTGAAAATTCAGAAACTAGACACAAGGGCCACACTCTTAGAACCTAAAGCACATCCGCTGAAAACTGTGTGTTGCGGTTGATCGTTAGGTATTTAGGCGATTTGTGGTGGGTTTGGTAAATACGCTCCTAAGTATCAACCCTGACAACAGTCCGTCCATGTCCATTTACCACTAACATATTAATTGTCTTTTTACGTGTAACAACCTACTGTCATTGTTTTTGCACTTGATGATGCCATGTAATTCAAGTCACACACACTGGAGGATGAATTTTATGAAAAGCATGTAAGCAAGCACGACTGGACTCATCTGTAACAGCCGCATACTCAGTACATAAAACAGAGACACATTCAACAGCAGGGAAGCACAGGAATGTCAGGAGATAAAAGCACAATAATGTGATCATTAAGTGAAGGAAAGGGACGAGAGAAGGCTGTTAAAAGATGGTGTGTGTGTGGAGAGAAAATGTGTGGTTATAGCATGATTATGAGTAGAAGCTTAAGTCAGGTCAGGAAATGTATTTTGGTGGAAAAGACAGAAAGGGTCTCTCAAGAACAATGACAAAAGAACGCGAAAAGAGCAGATAAGGGCTGAAGTTACGTGGGGCCCACTTCCCATGCAATTGTACATGAATTTGGCTTTGTTTTGGCGTATTTGTGGTTGCAGAGAGTCTTACGTCCATGTCATCACAGAGCAGGGACCCAGATCCGTACTGCAGGCGACACTGATGGGCAGCGCTGTACAAAACTCCAGGAAACACCAAATTTTGAGAGAACTTATCCTTCGCCGGGACATCATCAAGGCACCAGCCCCAGCCACGACTGTAGGGGAGCGGGGGTGGGGAATGAGGGCAAGAGAAATGGAGTGCATGGTGAAAAAGAGGATGGGAAAGCACAAGTGATTAAGGTCTTTCTCTCTCTCTCTCTCTCTCTCTCTCACACACACACACACAATCTTTATCTTTTGTTGATACACAGAAGGACAATGGTGTTTTAAAATACAACATGGTTGTAACCATGGAAACACTGACACTGGCTACATTGGCTGTTCTAAATACATAGATGGGTAGGTGTGTAACATTCTGTTGCACACAGGGAAGATGTGATAAACCTGACATTTCTGGCAGCAGCAACAGTGTTTGTTTAGAGCAGGAATAAGTAATTAGGAAAATAAGAAATGAATGGCGTATACAATAATACAACAAAATTAAATAGAGAAAGATTACAGCAAATCCAAGAAACAGAAATCAAACTGTAAAATTATCTTTAGAAAGTGAAGTGGAACAACACAGCAATGACTTCTAAAAAATAAACAAAGATCTTACAAATCACCACTTTAATAGATTTACTTATTGTCATTCAAGGGTCTATTCTGAAAACTTTACAATGCTTTGATGTGCAAAAATATATTGATCCACTTCTACTCTCCTTTGGTGCAAGCACAGCTATGCATACTGAGTGAAAGCAGGCCGGCTTGGGTACTTAAGTCCCCCTCCCAAAAAGCTTGCTCTGTCCCAATTGGCTAGCTGCGTCAGGTCCGAGTTGCCAACACCTATGGACTGCGAAACACAGATGCTTGCAAAACACAAACACATTATGGAAGTAAAGGACTAATCAAAAACAAATCTTTCAGGGCAGTTCAGGACCTATGGGTTTGTCTTTCTGTGTGCACCTCTATGGGTGTGAACCTCTAATTTTGCAACTTTGGAAATGTGACAAGGTGACATGTGACATGTGACATTTGTGTCACATTTGGTCCACCACCATTATGTTCTCTGTGTGACGTCATTAGGATGTTACTGACGTACGCAAGAGCTTCTCCTCAGGTCCCCAGTAAGATAAAGGGGTGCATTAGTCATCGAGTCCTCCCAGCACTGAATATGTTCATCCTCTCCTTGCTCTACCGACAACTGAGTCTGTTTAGCCAGTCAATAGCTGGGAGGCACCAGCTCTTCATCAAGTGAACACACCCGACTTGGAAACCACTTCTTTTAGGGAACGTTATTCTGTTTGCTAGGATTTTACATTATCAAAATGAGAGAAAATAACAAAAAGCACAATATGTCCCTTTAAACACGTTGTTAGTGCAGTTGGTTATACTATGTTATTGATAATTTGTATGCCTGAGGCTATAAGTACCTTCCATTCAGTGAATACCATTTGCCATGTAGTCAAATCAAATCCAATCCAATCTATTTATATAGCCCAATATCACATACAATGTCTCAAAGGGCTTCACAGGCCCACAACAACAGACAGTTCCCGACCCAGCCAAGAGCTCTCTAAGAAGACAAGGAAAAACTCCCAAAACCTTAATGTATAAGGAAAAGCAAGAAACCTCGGGAGGGGTAAATTCAAAGAGAGATTCCCTCTCCACGAACAGCCAGGTGTGCAATAGGAACCGCAGGTGGGAAAACACAATGGTACAGTAAAATTACAAATTGGTAATAAAATGATACAGCACAAGATAAAATCCTGATCCAAGGGCAGTCCAAGGGGGGAAAGGCGGTCCTCAGTAGATCAGGTAGAGGTGCTATATTGTATTGTATTTCACTACATTTCATGTGGTCAAAGTATGAATCGATCCTCCAAGTCATATTGGGCCAAAGCAGTACCACACATAAGCGTACTTTCTGTGTATGTCACCGTGTGTCGGGTGTCACCACAGTGCTCCACCTCTTATTACCTCTTATCCTCCCACATCGTGACAAATAAGATGCAAAGAAACAGAAATCACTTGTGGGGGTACAAAACATTTTCAAATAAAGGACACTTCCAGGAAAATGATTTATCTACGTGATCATAATTTCCTTGTAGAATATAACTGAAGCATAATAATGTGCACAAATGGGTTTTCTAATTTCCTTGATCCAAATTGGTTTTATGTACAATCTTGGTGAAAAATCATCAGAGATTATATTGCTCTGTAAAATCCATTATATCTAATCCTTGCCACTCTGCAGCTGCACTTATCCTAATGATCATCCCACTGATTAGCTGACCAAGAGCACAAGATGACACACAAACTAACCTTGTGTATTTAGGTGCTTCTACATTCATTCACGTGTTGATAAAGAGTAGTTTGACAATTGTGGAACAAAATAATGATGTAGTCCAATATAGCCCCTCTCAGACACAGCCTCAACAAAAACAGCAAGCAGTCTCTGCCTCAAAGATTGTATTTATGGCAGGGATGTTGTATTGTATTGTCTTGAGCCAACATAATATAAAGCACTACATATTACTACAGTTACCTCAAGGCTAAACAAACGCTAGAAAAACATCTCAGCGGAAGTGTAATTATCTTTGGCTTTCCATATGCTGGTTCTACGACAGGATTGGAGACAATAAAAAGCAAAAGCCATTTCCTAGTTTCGCTGGAAGCAGATGTGTGGACTGTACATGCAGCCAAAGATGAGAGGCTGTGGAGGATAGAGTTTTAATAACGTGCATACAATGTAGTAACGTGAGAATATCTCTGGGCTTATTTCTATCTTACAGACTCTGCAAGCACTTACAATGTCACTCTATTATGATGAAATCCCTCACAATGGTAAATAATTGATTGGAAAAAACTGATGACAACTTGATGAAGCGCTTTGATGCACGGATAAAACAGTTGGGTCCTTCAGAGATGTCGCTAGGGATTCTGAACAGCATGAGATGACTGAATAAATGTAAAATGAATTTCAATACTAACCATGAACCTATACTATGTCGGTGTACGCTCTCAATGTTGTCTTCCACAGCAAAGAGCAACACAGGGAAAATAATGTTGATACTGATCTGTAATATCACATATAAAATGGTAATTAATCATGAAGATAGCATTGGAGGCTCCACGAAGCTGAAGAAATTTGAAGAGAAAGCTCAGTGTCGACAAGGTTAACAAATGAGCACGTTAAGCTCATTTGGGATTATGTTCAGTGTTGAGATGCTCTTTGCCCCTGTAGTCTCAGCTGAAATTTAACAGACAAAATCCATTCCCATTAAAGGGTCTTTAAATTTCAAAGTTCCATTTCACCTAAACTACATGTGTTTGGACTGTGGGGGGAAACTAGAGCACCTGGAGGAAACAAAATGTCTCCCAGTGTTTTATGCAGCCAAAGAGACAGCCACAGAACCAGCTGCTTCTTCCACTTCTGCCTGCACACATTTCTGTCCCCTTCCCACAGTCTTGCACATGTACAGTCTCCGCATTTAGGAGTGGGCAGGTCCGCATGGACACAAAATCCTGGGAGGTCCACAGATTTTTAAGCGTGCGTTTAGTTCCTCAGTCTGAGATAGAGACACTGCATCTCAGCAATAGCAAGCACGAACAAGGATCCCACTGAATGAGTGAACAGGCATCTTCATTATTTTTCTTCTTCATCATTAGTAATGTTCATGTGGGCAAAGTTTCAAATGTGTTTGGCAGTATGTAATTGTAACACGAAGCAGCGTCTCCTCTCCTCTCTCTCACCCACTCTCTTTCTCATTATAAACATTAAATAAAATCAACATACTTTAATTGGCATCAAGAGTGTTACAGAGGAGATGATAAATGAAACACAGGTTGCTTACACCATACTGCAATGTCAATTTTGCCCACTGGATAGAATTTGAATTATTATTAGAATGCATTTTATTGCTTGCAGGCCTTGTCATAAATTGATTAATGTTTCAGGGAAGGTGCCATTCAAATGAGAAAATACACATTGCCAGAGAAAATTGGTTTGCAGGATGAGAAGTAAGTTTTACTTTTGCAATTATGTATCAATGTACATAATTAGAGAATTATAAAGTACTTATGTGGTTTTGCAGGGGGATGGTGATTTGCACAAACCTCTTACTGTTAAACAAAAAGACTACAAAGAAAAATACAGATTTAAAGAGAAAGGCAATCGGGACAAAGTAGGCATGTCAGGAGAGGGCCTTAAAGAGAGAGTACCTAAAACAGTGTGTGCACAGCGGTGCTGCAGCAAGGGAGAGAGCAAGTGGATCAATATGTTTATTGTTGCACATCAGTTTTGAAAATGTTCCAAATAGACCCCTGAATGAAAAATACAACATGAAAATAGGTATACATATACCTATATCTATCTATCTATCTATCTATCTATCTATCTATATATCATATATATATAGATATATATCTATATATATATAAATAGGTATAATATGTCCCCTTCAAACAACAACAATGACAAAATGACATAATTGAGATTACATCACATTGACTTTTCAATACCAACAGCAATTAAAATGTTCTCCATGAATGCCTCCAGACTGTATGGCCTTTACTGAATGGAGGCTCAGTGGGCAGTGTAGGCTTTACTGCGGCTTTCCTAGAAATGTTTATGCTGTTAAGCCATTGTTTCTTAAAATCCTTCAACCTCAAAGTGAACTATAAGGCGCTCATTTTTCTTTCAGTGTATCCCTCTCCTTCTGTCTAAACAATTTTTCACATCAATTGAGCAAATCATTACCTCCTGTCAATGGCGTGGTAAAACAACCAGGGTCCGTAAATCCTTACTTCAGAGATGGAAATTCAGTTGGGGACTTGCCCTGCCAAACCTGCAACTATATTACTGGTCGACACAAATCCACAAACTGACATATTGGTAAGAGCCCTCAGATCACCCATGGTGCAAAATGGAATCACAATCCTGTACTACATCCTCTCTTACAGCATTACTCACTTCTTCTTTACCAATCAACCCCTCTGGCTTTACAGATAATCCCGTGGTATTGTCCACTCTTAAAATATGGCATCAATTTAGACGACATTTTAAATTTCTCTCAGTTTCTCCTTTAACTCCAATACAGAGGAACCATCTATTCCAACCTTCACTAGCAGATGTCACTTTCTCTGTATGGAACGATAAAGGCCTGAAATGTTTTCAAGATCTCTATAAAAATGGAGCTGGGGGTTGTTCTCTCAGAGGACTGGTGGGATGCTGCAATTGATGATATTCATACCAGCTCAACATGTGCTCGCTTGACACTGATATCATTTAAAGTGTTTTACAGAGTGTATTTTTCTAAAATCCTTGTATCTGTCTTGTGTATTTCATGCTCTGTCAGCAACAAGCAGATTTTAATTGCCTCTCTGTGTTTTTTCCATTCAGACAAAGTTTGTGATTATGTGTAATTATCAGTAATCAATACCAGTGCATTCGGCTGAAACACCACAGTTGGTGGTGAAATCAGGGGTTATATTGGGCTGGGGTCACCCACTCGAGAAAGACAATAAAAACGAGTCACGCTAGTGGCTCGGTGGCCTAAGGCAAAAACCACATGACCACAACCATGACCCTCCCACTCCTCAAATTTCCTATATCACCCGACAAATGGCCTT
>OMOW01102150.1:0-12158 GCA_900312555.1 Lamprogrammus exutus | reverse complement strand
CAAACTGATAGACACTGGTGACAAAGAGGTACAGGTGGGGAGCGGACAAGACAACTGCTCATTTAACCAATTAGCAAATCGTTTATAGCACACCCCACATATAGCATTCCACCACTGTTTCCAGACGCAGAACATAAATAGTATTTAAGGTTTGGTTATTTTACTTATGTACCTCTACTTGTACTGCAAAGGATAATTGGGTATAGAGAAGGGATGGATGGATGGGTTTTACTTTTTACTCCACTACCACATTTCTCTGGTAGGTGTAGTTAGGTGCCAGTGGTGGTCTGATACTGTAACTCTGAGGCTGGCCTCAACATTAATATGAAGTAGTGGCTTGTAAACCACTGAGCCAAGATGAGATAAACTCATAAAAATCATAAAATCTTGCTTTCTTCTACACTTCCATCTTTACTGCATTCCTTACTTTTATCCTTCCTTCTTTTAAACCAAACTCTACACTTCTTCAACTTTAACGTTGTGGATAATGCAAGACAGGATTTTACTGCTCCTTCCACCAGTCTTTTTGTGAATGTTTCTTCACCCATTATCTGCTTTAAACTCAGGAAATAACTCCATGCAGCAATTGAGCAGGTTTGGAAGATGGAAAGTAGCCAAGGGCTTGAAATGGTGATATAAAACTCATGACGGCACTGCGTCATATCCACTGGAGAGTAGACCCAATGATGGGTCAGGACATCATTTAATATCAATGTGGGGTTTGATTAAAAAGGGTCAACCAACATTTGGCCCATATGGACCTGTACTCAGAGAACCTTGACATGAGAACCTTGGTCAGAAACCTACTGGGTGGCACTGCTGAGCAGAAAAAAAATGAAATCTCATACTTATACACTAAATTTTTGATGTAATTCAAATTGAAATTGAAGAGTTGAGTTTATTGCTTAGCCAAGAGAAGAAAAACAACCAGAGTTTTGTGGAGTTGTGACCATGTTGCACTGCAGGTGTTGTCGAGTTTGCAATGGGGCTGCCATCTGCTGATGTTTGGCCAGCTGGTGAATCATGAATCACCAGTGGTCTATTTGTGAGCCCACCCACTGGCTCCTCTGCAGCCCAGTCACTACACAGCATCTAATGGCATTACATTCAGGTCTCACCATCATCCACTGTGATGTCTACAGCTGATTTGGTTTTGATTTATCTGAAACCAACAGAGCACAATCTAACGCCTAACTCAATCAATTAGAATGTTACCATAGCAACATCCAATAGGTTATTTATGATCTTTTTCAGGGCAAAATAAGCAATCTGTTCAATGTTTCTCCAATAATTTTATTCTTGTGAAGGTGGAAAAGCATTGTAAACAGCATTTACTCCAGCATGAAAACTGAACTAAAACTTTCCAGTGACAGCAAGAAACACAGTAGAAGCAGCAGTAGTAAGTGCACAGTAGTAATTATACAATGAGTTGATAGAATACATCATTATCATAATTTCTTACAGCATCATGTCTCCATGTCATTATCCAACAAAATCATGATTACATTATGACAAAGGATAAATCTGGGTAATACGTTTGGTATGTGTCACAGCCAGGTAGTATCAAACTGTAAATAAAATTAATAAAACACCACAAAATATATTAATTAATTTCCTGATCACTGTTTTCCATGCCATAGTCTTAACACATCACATGAAATATTTGCACCATCTGCTGAAAACTACACTGTACTGCTGGTGCATACTGTCACCACCTGGTTGTCACATGTGATTACAACACTGCATGATACCCGCTGCACGACCTCATGAATCTACAGTGTAAGAACCCAACGCCCGCCTTCATTTAATCATAAATAAGTCTGGGGCAGAAATGAGCCAAAAGCTGGCCCTCCTGGAGCCAAGGAGATCCAGGGGGTATCACGCCTCAAGTATAAGGCACTACAAAAACATAAAACTTACATTGCATTGAGGTATATTTTGAATATTATATTTTATTTCATTTTCTCAAAAAAATAAGTCTTTTTACTGTGATATTAACACAAAATATGGACCAGAGAGGACCCATCAGGCACTAACCGAAGAGTAAGTGCAATAGTGTTAAGATGGATCTATATCCACTTTCTTTGGTTTATAACCACTCTTTGGTTTAAACTATTTGGAATCAACTATTATTCCACAGGTTCTCACTGTGTTCTAATATAAAGCTATATCAAGTTGCTGTATTTCAAGCTCATTAAGACAATGGAGGACATTCCTGGCCAAATAGCTTGTGTTTAAAGGCATAAGCAGTAGTCTCTACTCCAGCTGGGCTGAAACACAACTTGCACACAAAAGAGGCAGCAAATACATTCATCCATATGTCTGTAAAGTGACCCATTTTTAAAACGTTCTGATATCCAGTGGATCTCATTCCTTTACAAACTCTGGAAGTTGTTTTGTTTATTTAATTCCACCCCCTCCCTAATGGCTGTTTTCCTGTAATGGCTACTTTTCCTTTGCAGTTGCCCAGCTTGTGGTAAACTTTGTCATCAGCAGCTAAGATGCCCTTGGGAGAAGTCCCGCCAAATATACAGCAGCTCTGATGGCTTAAACCCATTGACAATGATCAGTTTGGCAAAGGTGCACCTGTCATACTCTAATCTTTGGATTTCAAACAGGTTCCTTATGGCCAGAAAGCTTCTGGAATACACAGGCTGGATACCAAGCACCTGTAGACACAGCCCCACATAGACATCCTCTAGTGGAACCATTCTGACAAATCTGGATGCCCAGGATATCCTGCTGGCCATGTCTGTGGAGAAGACATACCCAGCACCTGAGACATACGGGGGAAAGTTGTCCTTGGGGTAAAGCTCCTTTGATACATGCCATTTGCTGTTGCTGTCCCTCCGAGGTTTCCCATCTCTGATTACTGATCCCGTGATGAAGCTCTGCCAGCCAGAGCGCCTAAGTCGTCCAAGCAGATAAAACACATTAACGAAGATGTCAGCATCCACCTTCATGGCATAGGAGGAGTTTGGGCAGTAGGTTGCCAGCCAGTTCATCATCATCATGGTCTTGATTACCAGGTTAGGGTATCTATCCAAGAAGTTCATCTGGATGATATCAGCATGTTTGCTACTCTCCTTGTCCAGAATGTCCTGATTCTCTGATGCTTGGTCCACCACAGGGAGCCCCACAAAGAACAGAGTCAGGGTGTCCGGACCTGGAGCACCCCATGTTTGCCTGATTGCCCCCCTCTCTGCAGCCTGTCCAGGAGCAACTGGTACCATAAATACCAGGAAGGGGCTTCTGTTCTTGCATACAGAAGGCTGATTGTGAATGTAATCATACGTTGCAGGGTTTATTGCCCTGTGGTCTTCCTCGGGTATCGGGCTCGGCTTTGGCAGCGATCCACTAAATGTAACTCTGCTTACTAAGACGTTAGCAGACAGGACGAGCACAGCTGAAAGAAAGAGGATCTTCAGCATCCGAGAAGAAAAAGTTGTCGACATTGCCAAAAGTCTCCCGCTTTCTGTTTTTGTTTAGCCGAAATGGCGCAGAGAAATCCAGGAAGTCACATTGGTAGACAGCACTGCCGGGATTTGTAGCCGCTCCCACAGAGCATTACACCGTAAAACAAACAGTGAGCTGAAGACTGGGAGGAGTCTGACCCACTGCAGAGAGCTCCGTGCCCCGTGGACGTGATAGCGACAGTGGGATTGGTGGATTTTACACATATTAATGACGGGGTGGGTCGTTTAAGCAGATAACACAAATATTCACTTACTGTATCTTTAGTGAATTATATATCGCATATGGTGAAGTGATCATATAACTATTATCTATTTCTTCTTCTTCTTCTTCTTCTTCTTCTTCTATTATTATTAACAATGTCTTTCTCATTAGTTTAATAATTATTAATACATATATTATTATATAAATATATTTCAATCGAAATAAATAAATATATATATTAAATATACGAAATTAATTGTTAACAATAGACTATAATAAAACTCCAGAATTATTTAGCTGGGAAATACCACCAAATCACTGCTAATTTATGGTAAAGCTGATTATTACTGGTGGTCTATGAGAAGCCCCTTGCTGTGTTTAAATGTAAATTAAATGGTGTGAAAATGTATGTGAAAATATCAACCACTCTAAAAGTAGCTTGAGATCCATTTTTAAACCATTACCAAAAAAAAGTTAATTTAAAATTAATTTTCTTCTCAAGTCTGTAAACATGGAATCATCACACTGTATGGGAATAAGCATAAATATAACAGGAAAGCACTCAGTGAGCACAAACCTCTGCCAATGCTGAACACGTCTCTCTAACTTACCATTACCCCGAAAACATGTACGTCTGTGTACGTTTGACCTTTACAATCAGACTCCTTGCTGTACCGTCCTTACGGTCTGCTACCATCTAGTGGTAAACCTTATGTTAACACAGGACAGGCAGTCTGACTGCTGGGCTATGGCCTAAAACATAATCTTGATAAGATCTAATAACTTTAACTATGATCTGGATTGCAAAGGAAATAGTAAATCGTGGAAATAAATTTTTACTCCTTACTTTGAATTTACTCCATACGCTTAAAAATTACTTTTCCAGTATTTTGGCTTGACTTATCAATAAAATAAAATGCCATCTTACTTTTAAACAAACTTTGTTTTATTGTAATACAGTTTACAGAGAAACACCTGTTGTTCACCCAGATATAAACAAACAAAACAATAAAAACAAACTTAATTTACACAGGCATTTGAGGGTCAGTGGTTTAGTAACCTGCCCTAGCAGGGGACATGGGGATAGAAACAGTAACTAGTTGTAAAGTTTTGGCCTGCCCAAACACTATTTTCAGCAATATACGCATAAAGATCCTACCACGTCAATAGGAATTCAATTTTGATTGGTCTTTTTTTGATTTTATCAACATCTTTTGTATTAACAACACATAACATTCTCTTGTTCCACATATATGTACTGTACTCACATTTTGAAAAAAGAAAATACTTTAATCACCCCATTTCATTATATACTGAATAACAGGTCCTGCCTCAGATTCATAAAAGAAACAAAGCAATTTCTTTACCTTTTTAAAAACACAATACTGTGGTTGTAGTGTGATGCTTTCAGGGGCTAACACAATGAATGGAAACTTTTGCCATCCACATGGACATGATGGGTAAATACTTTTCTGTACTTTGTTTCTTTTTGTTTCCATCTTCAGATGTTGGCTTGTGTTGAAATGAGGGACTGTGAAATTGAGGGAAACTGGGAAGGCTTAAGTGACACCGACACTAGTAAGTCGCACAAAGACAAACAAATGGCAAGTTAGATGAAAGTAACATCTGCACGGTGCCTTTTGAGTAAAATCCCTTTTCAACTTAAAAATGTTTAACTCACATGTACAGATGTACAATATTGTACAAGGAATACAATTTGTATGATAATTCTTTTAAATTATCATTGTGTTAGCCATCCAAGAGGCCCTAAAACTAAACAAGACCACACAAACTGTAAACAGCTGTTCCTCTCTGTAAAACCCCAAAAGGTGACTAAATATGGTTTGGACGTGAGATAGGGAACTGTATTGATTACTGTACACAACATAATGCCCAAGCTGCACACACACCTCCCTGCAAATGTTGCAACACAACAGAAATGGAAATACAGTAATTGTGGTGTGGTGGTGCGATTTGCTCTCTTTGGTGCATGAATAGAATCAGTGGAGGCTTGATTTAAGTCCATTTTGTAATGTGCTTATTAATTTCCCCACTTGCAGGGTTTCGACTGCACACAACCTTCACACATTCACTGAGGAAGAGGGACAGGGTGGGTGGCGGGTGGTTAGGAGAGAAGACTGATTTGTGAGCGAATGGGAGGAAGATGTGTCGGTTAGTGTGGACAGAGCAGGGCTCTTGGCAGTGGCTTTGGTAGCTGCAAGGTGGGTGGGTATGCGTGAAAGTCCAGACAGAGTAACAGTAGTGTTGTTTTTGTTGTTGTTGTTGGTTTTCGGGATAATTTATGATCGTTTCCTCCTTCCCTCCAAGTTTCTGAAGTTGGATGGCCTTATCTTCATCTCGGCAAACTCAATCGAGTGCTCATGGCCTTTCCAGTGGAACCAGTTCACACCCTGGAGAAGAAAAATATGAACAAATGATATTAGTCAAAAAGGATGTAAGGAGTAAAATCAGGTGGTTTTACTGTAATCTTGAAAATAAGTCACAGATCCATATTACATCCAAAGATTTTATCCCAGGGACATTATATGAATGTATTGCATGTGGCAAAGAAATGTGTGGAACTTTCTCAAAAGCCCTGACAACTCTTACAAGGTCATACCAAGATCAGTGCCCCTTTGAAGGACTATTGGAACCCAAGCACGGATACTTGGAACCCTTTTAGGCACTCAATGAACCTCATCAAGGCCTCTGAACTCTCTTAACAATCCCTCTAAAACACATCTTGAACCTCTAGGTCCTGTCAAGTACACCTTCCAAGGGACCCCAGGAAGCCCCTCATGGACTAATTAATTAATTTGCATAACCTAAATATGCAGCGATGATGTTTTCTTGTATTTGTTGTATGTATGATAAAATTAGAAATCATTCTGTTGACACCTGAAAAAAAATGTTGAGGTATCCATCCTCAGGTACCGTATTTAAATTCCAGGAAATACAGTAGCTACAAAATAGGTTCTGCCATGTTAAGCCATACCTTGCTGTGACTATTATCGCCATATCTTCCCATGAGGTTGACGCGGTGGCAGTTCTTATACCAGAAGGCTCCCTTATAGGACAGGGCACAGTTGGTGACAGCGATGTCATTGTCATGGTCATAAGTGGAGAATGGACGACCATGGTGGTATGTCATGGAGTCACCTACAAAGATGAACAGCAGGGAGGAAGTGTGATCTGTCAATGTACCAGCCAGTTAATCCCAAACCTTCCCACCTTAGACCATGGATTGTCTGCGTTAGCATGTTGGATTAGTTTTACTATTACCTGCCTTGTCCTTTTATTTGCCAGTCGTGCTTGCCACTTTGTTTCTGACTTATTGGCCTCATCTTGCATTAGAATGTGATCTCATTATCTTGATACGTTAGTTATCAGGATACTGTGATCCCATGTTAGTGCAAGGTGTAAATGCTCACAGAACGCATTGTGATAGGAATGCTATCCAATCTGAAAGATCCGGTCTCTTTCACAAGTAGACATTTAAATGCAAATGCAAATGCCAATCCAAGTCCTGACCTCAGATGGCATTATTCAGAAAACGTATCTGGATAATCACCTCACATTTTAATGCATTTTGTAAAACAAGTGTGATTTTAATTGAGAAAAGACTTCATATCCTTACTGCCTATCCACTGAGTCTGCTTGAGGGTCTTTACCTCCATAAGCACATGCTTACATCGATAATGCAACTATTTGAAAAGGCAAATTACGCAAATTTAGTAGAGGATGAGCACTGCATGCACTGACTATGTGTTAGTGCTCCACTGGACCTGTTCATGTGCAAGAGCTATAAAATAGATCAATAAATCTATTCTAGTATGGTTCATTTTGTCCTGCTCTGATTCTAATAAAGATTAATTCAGAAAGAAGCTGAATGATATGATTCTGGAGGATCAGTTCAGGATGATTACATTCTGTATATAAAAAAAAACATACAGAACGAAGTACTAACGCTTGAAACAAATAGTTAAAAGACACATTTTTTTTATAAATGAATGTACAATAATACAGAAAGAGAAAAACACTTTTAAAAGGTACCAAACGGTGTCCCCACAAACACACACACACACCATTTCACAATAATAAAATAAAAAAATGAGAGATATGTTCAAAACCCCAGTTAAATGCTTTCATAGGGTAGCATTATTTGTAATGGACTATGACAAATAATAGAGTTGACAGGCTTTAGTTATGTTCACACTGGTGTTTGTAGGTTAGTGAGTCCAGCTGTACCTGCAGTCCCACTGTATCCTCCTACATGGACCTTGTATCGGGTACGAGGTTCAGAGACAGAGAACTTGTCATACTGGGCGTAAGCTGTCTCACCCTTATCTCTCAAGTCGACTCGCAGCTCGTACTGACCTCCAGCTGTGATCTTATGGAGGTTTGACAGACCTGGATAAGAAATGAAAAGGATTTAACCTGTAAGTCTCTAAAGTCTGGTAGAGGCAATGCTGACAATGATGGTGTTGATAAGTTGATATGCAACAAGCTATCCAATTTGACACATAGTACTTTACTAGAAAAGCATATTGATATATATGACTCCATATGTTGTGAAATATTGTGCTGTAATGTTTGATCGACATTACCTAGCCAGAATTCATCATTCATGTCACCGAAGCCAGCTGTGTAGTTCTTCCAGTTGCGGAAAAACTCCAGTTTACCACTTTGACGTCTGAGGAAAACCTACAAGGCAAAAAATGAAATGAATCACCATCTCAATAAATTCAATAAAAAGTGTATTTTCTGAGCATCACCGTACATTAAAATATATTGAGTGTATCTGGCCGGTAAAGCAAATGACTTACGATCCATCCGCCTCCATCACTGCTCATGTCGCAGTAGACCTGAATGGCCTGGTTCTCATCTCCACCTAGATAGATGGTGTGCAGGCCTGATGTGGTGTCGCCATTCAGCAAAGCCTGGGAGCAGTCCCTGGGGTGTCTGTACAGGACTCCAGCTACATACACACACACACACAGAGGGCAATCAGTTTTCCCATTTTTTCCCATTATCTAGTCAGACTTTTACTATCACTATCTTGAAATCAAATGAGAAAATTCACATGCAAATTCCTTATTCAAAGTACAGTGGTTTTGCAGTCATCATCTTCTTCTGGATCTCCATAACGGTAGAAAATATGCCTAAACTGTGTTGCATTCCTGAATTGGCACTGTCTTAGATTCACATCGATAGGTGCATGTTCTTAGTCTTATTAGGTAATGTACAGTGAGACCATAAATGTGATTTTCGTCCAAGCACATATTTTTATCAGCTAGAGGTGGATCAGTATCTGGATCTGGGCTAAATTTAACATGTTGATAGACCATTGAGATTGGTGTCTCACATTTTGAAAAAAAAGAAAAGAAAAAAGAAAAGAAAAAGTTCAAAAATGTGGACAAATGCTCTATCTTACAATGTAAAATAAAGTGGGGAAAAATCCAAATCAAATCTAGCCTCAAAATTGAATCTCGTTGACCCATGTCTCACCCATGTACTATATTTCTCGCAGGTATCCTTGGCTTGAGTATAGTGTCAAACAGGACGTCAAACAGGTGACACCATGTCACCACAATGATCTTGGTCAAATTTGCATTAAACATAAAGCCAGTAAAACACATGGTGCATTTGAGGCTTAACACGACCGAAACACCTGAAACCTCACACATCTGTAAAGCTCAAATTTACAGACTCTATGATTGGCGTCTGGGATAAACAACTGATGGATTTGAGGGCTGTGGCTTCTTTAATGCCAACACCACCCTCTTTTGGCCATGTTATGGAACTTCATGCTTTATGTACTACATTGAGCAGTATTTAATTGAGCTTCTTGATGCCATTTTGGACAGATTACAAGCCCAACTGCCCTATTCTTCATTTTCCCACTGCGTGGAGAAGTTTCATATGGATATGAAAGTGGATATTTATTTTACCATGTGCGCATAAATCCACTTACTGGTGGTGAAAATGGTTGTGAGGATTCTGCTTCTCTTGGGACCAGCAATGGCCTGCAGCCTCACTGAATACTCTGTGGAAGCACTGAGCTGAGCCATATTGTAGGAGACAGCAGTGGGACTCAGGACCACCTCCTAAAGGAAAAACATATAGCAGTTTTATTTCTCACCACATTTTGTGTTCTTATTATCATTGTTAACCAATCCATGTAGGGTTTTGGTTTCCCAGGCTGTTCTAAATGCCGAGTCCATTTATGCTCTAGGAGAAGAGCATTAAATACTCATTTTGGCAAGTGAAGATGGTCTGAGTAACAGTGATTGGAAAGTCAATCAGTCAGTTTATTCATATGGCAAGTTTTGAAGTTTTGATCTGATCTCACTCATTCTAGTGGCACATCTTCCTCAAGCATCACCCTCTGCGCTCTACCTGTCACAATCCCTCCATCCCTGTCCACACACACACACACACACACACACACACAAAACACCCATGCACCAGCACTCTCAATAGGACGTAGCCCTTGCATTCTGTACCTCCTCAGGTAAAATGCTCAAAAATAGAGAATTCAGGTGTCCTTTGACGATTTGACACATCCATTTTGCTTTCACACCAGAGGGAGCAGCTGCATACTTAAATATGCAGCAGCTCACTAATATGCCGATTTTCAATGGCTTTCACCTGGGACATACTTTACAACTGTGTGTCTGTAATGGGACACATTGAGCTGATTAACCAAAGGGAAGCTTTATGAATGAGCTTCAAGTATTGCTGTGCTTATTAAGTGTGACACAGCGTTGTTAAGGTGATTTCTTTATTAATTACCCCATTATGTCTACTCACCCGGACAGTTCCATCTGCAGACTCAAAGCTGAGGATGTAGCCAGTGATCTCAGCGCGAGGCGGCCTCCATGTCAGCAGGGCATTCTCTGTCTGGATGTTACTGGCTGCCAGGTCCTGGGGGGCATCAACATCTAACACACGACAAGCATCAACAGCCATTCTGAACGAGCATATCATATTCTTTTGCATGATGTCCTGCTCTCTCTTTACTAGTTTTCTTATTTGTTATATATTGAAAACACATCATTGTTTTTGATCTTTTGGAATATTTGATTGTAATATTTGAATTATTTAATGTTCAATTTTCATATTGTGAGTGTTTTAAAGTTGCATTTTGCAATCATAAACCCTTTTGTATTCTTTTCATTCATAAATTTAACTCATGTGTGATAGGTAGTTAATTATGAAAAGTATTCATTAGTCCTATCACAACCCAATATAGCAAACTGCATAATCATAAAGAGAAAGGGTCACTTAACTGCCTCATTTCTATTGTATAATGCTATATTGTGATATATGTTTTTTTATGAGTTCTTTTAGTTCTATCACTTTATACTTTCAGATGTGGTAAGGTTAAGCTTTAAATATACACTGTATATGTTTTACCACCAGGACAAATTCCTGCATTAAGTTGATTGAACACGATAGCTCAGCACTCACCGGTGGTAAACTCAGTTGTAGTGGCTGCGCTCTTGGCCAGGTCTCTCACAGCGTAGACCTTCACAGTGTAGCGTGTTGCTGGTGTCAGAGAGCTCATCTCGAACTCCACCACATTTCCTGACACTCGTTCCATCACTGGAGCCACTGGAAGACGTAGACAGGCAGGACTGGGTTTCGTACTTACGCTAGATTTTCATGCACATTAAGTAGGGGGTTATTGGTTTCAGGATGGGTCAAAAACTGTACATGGAGTGATGGATCAGGCCATTAGCATTAACATTGACCGTTAAAAAATACTGACTGTGGGTCGCTCAGTCTGTAACTTCTATGGAAATTTAATTTTCTTTGTACTAATTTTTTGGACTGAAAAGCAATTCACATAAGGAATCAATTTGTCAAATTTTTATTGCTGTCAGTGAATTGAATGTCATTATCGTGAGTTTCATGGGGGAGTTTAAGTGTCCCATGCATGGCTAAACCAGTGGCTCTCACACTGTGGTACATGTACCACTGGTAGTATATGAAACGAAATATGAATATGTCAGAGAACTCAATTTAAATCTATGGAAGTTCTTTTATTGTTTAACTTGCAAATAAATTGGTTTCATTAACAGGTTAATGATTGTGTTTTGATTAAGAATTAAGAAACCTGGTTGCAACTGAGCTGTGCATTATAGGAGAACTTCACTGGGTTTCTACAAATACCAGCTAACTGTAGTCAGCTAAAGAGATCTCTCATTTAAATGGATTTCCTCAATTCAAATCAAAAACAGGTTTCTAATGTTATGAACTCTTGTCCATTTCTCCTGTGTGTCATGTGTGTTTAAGAACACTCATGGGTAACTGTTGTGAGGAGATTTTGTGTGTGTGTGTGTGTGCATACATGAATGCGTACGTTACCCACCAGTGTCTGCACTGTATGTGATGACGTAGCCATCAACAGTAGCGATGGCAGGCTGCCAGAGCAACAGAGCTTCAGTGTCTGTGATGTTGACTGCAGTCAGACC
>OMOW01102147.1:0-10965 GCA_900312555.1 Lamprogrammus exutus | reverse complement strand
CACCAACAGCACCAGCGGCTGCCCCACCTCCACCGCCCCCTCCTCCACTGCTGCTGCTACCACTGCTGCTGCTGACCGCTCCACTTCGGGCTGGCAGCGGCACGCCACGGTTCAACAGGAAGTCCATACGGAGGTAAGGCGGCAAGTGGACCAGCTCTCCCCCTGAGGAGCAACACACAGGACAGAAAACAAGTGGTGAAGTTTAGTAGAATCACAGTGTATATACAAGCACATGAATATTGATATTTTGCAAGAAAATACTGTAAAAACGTAAGCGATATATTAGATATTACACAATCTATCCTTTAGATTTTAGAAGGTTTTCAGAATCCATATAAGTGCTAAAACAAGAAGTCTCTTGGTTGAAGTCATTTTATTTGCAATCTAAGAAACACCAGTAAGATTGATGATAAGATCTGTCGCTATTAGCTGGGATACCGAGACAAAAAGTGATTTGGGATTTTATACGTATACTTGCTTGTTTCATCGAAGGTAAATAAATATGGCACCTGAGTGCAGTTCAGCCAAAAATCTAGCTCTGCCATTTATGGAGCCAGGGAGCTGTAAAGATGGCCGATAAACATTCTGTAATAAACTTGTGTTGTTGTGCATCCTTGAAAACATTTTTTATATTTTTGGGTCACTGATTAAATCATGTTGTGTGGGGGAATGCATCCACTTCCAAGCTGGAGCAGAACACTACCGGTGGCTTCACGTTCTCGCAACAGGGAAGGAGTTGATGGGTCAAACTTTGAGGATCGATTACACTGGCAAGACGCAGCAAATACAAGTATATTTGTAAAATTCCAAACTATCACTTTAACCCACTTTCATTTTCACATGTTGCTAGCTTGGTTTCCAAGGTAACTACAGCTCACAATGCACCCTGCTTCCGCTCAGAGGTGGTGTAGCAGCTCCCTGGGATCTTAATTCTGTAAATGCAATCAACAGGTCTAAAATGTGTATATTCTTTGTATTTAAATGAAGGATGTAGATAACTGTAATATTAATCTTGGCCAAGTGCAAATCTACCGCTGTGACAGACTGGCGACCTATCCAGAGTGTAACCTCCTCACTCAATGACCGCTGCGATAGGCTCCAGCAACCCTGAATAGGATAAGTAGGTACAGAGAATGGATGGATAGTACAAATCTGTCTCATAATAGTTACTATCAGGAAAGGTATGAAAATAAAATAATAGTGGGATAGTATGCTGGATATAAACATGGAATCTTTCCGATCATTGTCATAAACGATTTAATTCTTGCTTGCTTTCACCAGTATTTAAACCCTCCATCCCCCTGGGAGTTTAGCTGTATTTACTAACTCCTGCTGCAAGATAAACCAAATCAGATTCAATGCACAAACTAAGTGATAAACCACAACATAAAAGCTGTGGCTTCAATCTTAAGTAATTCTAATCTTAAATAAGTAAGTAAGGGGGGTTCAATGTAGTTGAGTGAACTAATGGTACCCTTATTTCTTTTGTAAATCTGTCTTTTACTGATTGCATTACATATTGCACTGAGTAAATTAGCCCATCACAAAAGGGGTGTTGGGTTGCCAGATCTGGAGGGTAACACTGGAGATTCAGCACTTGATAAGATGAAGATCCGTCTGAATTGTGATATGACTGCGGGTGAATTCATCTTCGCGTTAATCTTTCAGAGACCCGGAGATCGGCATGCTTTCATCGTGTGCACGAGTCATTGTCGAAATCGCTCTGGCACATTCTCACACACACACACACACACTGCTAGCATTACATTATTGTACAGGCTGTCTCTGAGGATTCAGTCCAACATGTGACCTTGGTGAATGAATTTCTGGGTTCACAGGGAATTTGAATAATGTACTGTGTTACAAAAAGCCTTATTAGTGCCAGCAAAGATGATGAATGGCCGGGAGAGTTAATTGAATTAAATATAGATTTAAGTGTTTCTATGGGAGCTCATTAGAAATGTAGTTCGAAAATTCATCAGCCTGTAAATTGCAGATTGTACAGTAATGGGACACTATGTGTAACCATAATACAATAGCAATTTCCTGCCAAGCCATTAATCTCAGTGGAGTCTGTGTAAGTGACTGTTGCATCCTCAAGTCAGTGTGCACGACTATGACATTTTAATATTCTCTGACCTATGTCTATTGTGTATCTCATTCAAGCAAACACACACACACACACATACACACACATTTACAGGCCTATTATATTCAGACTGCTGCTTGTTGCTGTGTGATTTCCCGCACTGCTGTAAAAGTTTATGAGCAAAGTGCTATGGCTCACACTGTAATGGGACACAGATCCAATCGATTTACCCCATGACACATTGAAACATAGGCACACAAACAAATAAACCATTGGCACAAATAACAGTTGTGTCAGCTGAGGCCGGTTATGTGAAATGAGTGAGAGCGAGAGAGCGAGCGAGCACAGAGAGAGGTCCTTTTGACCTCTGCAATAGATAGGTGAGGTCAGCTCAGGTCAGGCAGATGTAATGGAGACAGAGATGGGGGTGAGGCTGGGTCACACACTAGCTGTCAGTCACATGCTGGCCTCCACAGTTGGTGTTGGTTTCAATGGACTGATACTGTACTTCACTCTACCTTGAATTTACATGTGTGCGGGGATTTAAGGAGGAATGTCGATATCATACAAAGCATCTGTCACGTTATAGATTAAAAATTTAATAAATGCACTCTCTGCATGTCTTGCTGACATATCTGAATGAATCGTGCTACGATATAAAAGTATTTAAATCATTTAACGTCGTCATCTTTACATAGAGTAAATGTTCTTAGCATGAGACGTTGCAAAATGAAGGCAAATAAAAAGTTCCTTTCATGCCAGAGGGAAAGACGACGAGGCCATTTTACAAAGGCTTTAATAACTTATCTTATTAAAATTATATTTCTAAATTCAATTCTCTCTCTTTGTGTGGGCACATACAGAATAAAACTAAATAAGAAGAGTCTCTGTAAGTCTCTATTAAATGTATGCCCGTCAGCAAACTAAATTATTACCATTTTGCAGTTGAGTTAACTGCAGAGGCAGCTAAACACATAACAGTTGACACAGCTTAAATCATAGTGGATGTTTAGGTTTTATTCTCTGACAAAGACACAGATGTAATTTAGAATTTTCTGCTGAAGCTATTTAAACATCTACTGCTTCCTTTGCGCAACATTACAGAGAAACTAATCAGGAACGGTTCAACGGGAAGCTGTACAGACAACACGTCTTGTGTGTTACACTGCTCAGCATAATTGACACCAGCATTGCCACACCAGCCTGAAAGGCTAGAAGGCTGATATTACACTGAATGGTCTCAACTGTGGCGGTAAAATGTTGCTTTGTACTGACAATAGCGTCAGATTAGGCTGACAGATAGCCTTTCCTCGCCCTCTCTCTATGGCGAACCGGTGATACGAGTCAGCTGTCTTGTGTACAACCGATCAAATGATAATGAGATCTGAAACATAAGACACGGATCTGATGGCCTCGATTCTTGTCTGGCCAAGCTCAGGATTCTGGGACAGTGTACAGACCTACATTTCTGCTTCAAGGAGAGGACACTTCCAATAGTGCTAATTACCGGCTGCCCCAGACACTCTATAGCATGGCAGCAGGTGGGATGATGTCTGTCTGTCTGAATGTCTGTGCTTCTGTGTGTGGTCAGCAGTGCATCCACATGCTGTGCCAGACCTTGTAAGCGATCTGAAGGGAGCAGAGGGTCATGTAAGGCAATGAAAGGCTTTGGAAGCAGAGTTTTCCTTTACTTTAAGGTTTCCTCATTTCGAACAGACAGCACCATGTCTGGTGTTGCTATTGTGACGGGTAATGTTTACAGTGTCAAGGATTTTAATGCTTTATATTTGCAGAGAAGGAGCTACTACCACTTACAATGAGTCTGACGTATAATTCTTCAATCGTGAGACTTGTAACAGCAGTCTACGGTGAAGACGAAGATGCATCCCATGATTGCGAGACACTAATCTAAGTGTTTGTCATCATTTCTTTCATTTTCCAGGGTAATATAATTTTCTCTCACAGAGAACACAGACTCAAAGACATTTGCTCAGCAGAAGAAATGGGAAAGTGATGATAGAGGTTCCATGGTGATTCTGTTACACATTTATGTCTTTTTACAACTATTCTATTCTTCTTGAGTGAGCCATGGTTTGCTGTTGATTAAACATAGAGGCAGATGATGTTTCTGCATCTGTTCTGTTTGAATGGGAAAGGAGCAAGGAGCTGATGAGTGATTGCAGAGTAAAAGCAAGGCTGGATGGTATGTATGTTTACTGTGGTACGCTATATATCCTCACCAGGTCTATGCGCCTTCGGCACGGCCATGTTCATGACCCGGCTAACATCCTGAGGCTTGGGCGGTGAAGCGGTAAAGCGGCAGATGCCCGACTCTGATGGTGTGCTGGAGGTCAGGCTGTCAGTGTAGTCGTTGGTCCCGGCTGTCATCTGCTCAGATGAGGTGTCAGAGATGAAGCACTCGGTGATGGTGAACTTGGCGTGGCGGAGCTGCTCTTCCATCTTGGCGTGCTCGTAGGCCCTGGCCAGCTCCTCATAGGTGGAGGATGCACTCTCGGTAGATACCATGCTGCTCCGTGCACGATCTAAGGACACACACATATTGACAGGGTGAACTGCTCTTGCAGAACTACACCGTAGCACAAGACTTGTTATTACTTATATTACTTACACAACTACTGTTACTTAAAGTTGTATTAATTAATGTTTTGCTTCTAGTAGGCAATAAAAAAAAACAAAATACATCGCAAGTCCCATATTCCCTCTCCTTTTAACTTTGTTTTCGGCTTTTTAGCTTTGATGTTGGGGAGTGGTGAGAACCATTAAGAGGCAATCATGCAGAATTTCAGCTTGCAAGAAAACCAAAACAAATGGCTAAAAGAGGCTAAAGGTTTAGAGTTCACATTTGACATTTGATTCAATGTTAACGTCCAATATTTCAGTTAACCAACAGGATGCCCATAAGCTTCACTCTTCAATTCAGAAATTACTGCCTACAGGTTTTGGACTGCAAGCTGCAATCTCCTGTTCGGTTTGTCGCACCTCTTCAGCTTAGAACCTGTGCGATTCAAGGGTTGCTGATGACGGGTGTCATGGTCACCCTCTTTACCTGTGTCCTGTGAGGGGCTGACGCTGTAGCTGTCGCTCTCTTTGTCCACAGATCCAGTGGCGCGTGGTGTGGGGAGTCTCCAGTCAGTGGTAAGGGTGTGTGATGAGCTGGTGGGGTGCGGCCGGTTCAGCGTCCACTGGCTGGCGTAGCGGCTCCGAGCCGCGGCAGGACCAGCTTTGGCAGTGCGTCTGGCAGTGGGATCTGGTGAGAGGAGAAGGGACAGCGATCATTATTATTGACATTCATTATCATCGCATTCTCAATTCAGTCAATTCAATGGCACAAAGAAACATTTAATTAAAATAATTTCATTCATATCATTGTGGATTTAAATGCCTCTTCCAAACATATCATATTATTTTCACAAACCATCATATAACATTTCAGAGTAATGTCCCACAGATTCATGCTGACAAAGACAAGATCATCCATCTAAGCTCTAACTGTCTTTATACAGACATATAGATAGTATCACTTTCGGCCTGACCCAGACATGCTTCTGTCCTATAAACCATTGGGCCAAATCAGAATGGGGCAATTTAAACGAGGCCTGGCTTAGAAGAATAGTGCTGGTAATTGTAGTAGGTGTGACAGAGGCAGACAGGAGAAATTCAATCATGGTCCGGTGCCTGAAATGATGGACATGTTTGGCCAACAGCAGGGAGGGAGCGCTGAGTCAGCAAAGTGGGCTCGATTCCTACAGGTTGGCCAAAACAAATCAATCATGAGTGTTTGCTCGTGAGTACAAACGTATCAGTGACTGTGCCTGTTTGGCGCTTGGCAATATCAACTTCAAAAATATTACTTTAAAAAAATAAATATAAAAATAGTATTCTAAGGCTAAATAAAGTCAACATTCCACGCATTTCATATAATTAAAATATGAAATTTAGAGAATTGTGCAGCCTTGGACGTGTGTGCTCTCTGCATGCTTTACAGGTTCTGGTGATATATTGCGGATTGTGGACATTTTTGTGATATTTGTGCAACCTAATCCAATTCGTCAAATTAGAAACAAATAAAAATATCATATTCTTTTTTAAACACACGAAATAGGATTGTCTGAAAAAGCCTCAACTGTTTTCTATTCAGACTTTCAAAAATGCATATTGAGTGGCGAAAATATCAGATATTCTTCTTGGCTGAACAAAATCATTTCAGCGCTTCATTGATGTGCAAGTGTTCCTGTCTGTATGTGTATGTGTGCGTTCAGTCTCAACTGGCCGGTTGTCAGGTGGGGACGTGTCAAGAAGAAGAAGGGAGATCGCTATTCTTAATCAGTTCTGCTTCAACGGAGTCGCATTGCTCTCTGTCTCTATGACCCCACTGCTGGAGGGAAGCTCACACATTAATGCAGTGTGGGGTTTAGCAAGCCAAGGGGAAAAGCTGTTTGCCTAGGATGTAACGACATACTATTACCAGTGTTTGTATTTGATGGTGCTAAAGTAATTTCATTTTACAGTGACATCAATCTTTGAGAGTTTAACTGGGCTCTTTAGATTCAGGAGGACACAGAGCGGGACAAAACTCAAGGCTGCAGAGTAACCAAATGAAAACACAGGACATTTCCCCAAAACAGCCAACATTCTGTTCTAATTAGTAGCACAACACCCGCAGTAGCAGCAGTAATGTTAGTAGTAAAGGAAATAAATGTAGAGCACTGACGGTGGTGGGACTCACTGGTTCCAGGCCTGGCATCGGACACATCCACCAGTGGTCCAGTGGCCTGGGACAGAGACTGGTAGTGGACTGTGTGGGTCACAGTGGAGGACTTCTGCTTATTTGTCTCCCCAAAGTCATTGTCTGTCAATAGCACAGTGGATCTGTCATCTGGGAGACAGGGAGGAGAGGGGAAGGAAAGAACGCAGGGACGTAAGGAATGAAAGGAAGGGAGGGAAGAGGTCATGAGAAAAAAGCTGATTCATGTCTTTCATGATACAGGACCGATTCTCCTCAAAGTGTCTCACCGATTGTCTCCATGGTGTCCCTCTCCTCGATGAGAAGCTGTGCTCTGGGAATGTCGATGTGCATTCTTAGCGTCTGCTGCTGCTTGTTCACCGTGTCTGGCGTCCGCGTGTTCTTACTGAGAGGAAAAATTCATGACCTAGCTGCATGATCTTGCATTGTATCACAGAAATGCTAATTCAGTTCCATTTAAGTAAACAGGGACGGCATATCCTTTGTGCAATATATTTGATTTTTAGTGATAGGCGCTGTAACTTCAGGCTGTACTTTGATTTATGTTGGATGCTTAAAAGGTAGGAAGTGAGCATAAATTTAAATTAAATATACATACCTCATCAGCATTTCAGCCAGGCTTTTGGCATCTGTGAAGTCAGCATAGAGGCTGTTAAAACCATAGTAGAACTGTCCAAATTCATAAGCTACAGTGGCGGGAATGTTAGTTAATCTCTAATGTAACAGGAATAGACATGGCGACTCAAGAAATGGCAATGGAAGGGTGTTAGCGTGAAGACAAAATGAATACAGAGGTGTTGGAAGAGACAGCTGCCAAAGATTACTCCGTCATTACGAGGGCAAAGTCAATCGCCTTCAGTTTTGGATTAACTCAGTGGAATTGCAGTAGCACTTAGAGGCCGTCGATGTAAAGCTGGAATGATCATCCCTGAACAGAGGGGGTGGGCTGCAACACCACGTATCATATACCTACAGCGCTGTCTGATCATCTCTACCCCAGCGTCTTATTGAAGGCCGTCTGCATCTTCATTCATGCGACTCTTACCTTACGTATTGTATCTTACTCCTCTCTTGACTGTGATCTTAGGTGTGTTTGTATGTATAATGGATGTATGAAGTGCAAAACACAGAACATAAATCTATGATTTAATCACCAACCCACCTCTGAGTCTCTTGAGCCGCTGCTCCCTCCTCCGCCTCTTCAGCACCATCAGCATGATAAAGACCAACACAGCCACCACCAAAATGGAGGTGATGGTCACCACCATCTTCAGACCTCCGCTGCCCGACATGTTGTCTGAGATGGGATCTCCTGTTTTCAGCAGCGGAGGGATGGTACCTGAGAGGAGCACAACGTAAAGCAACAATTGAGTTATGTATGGGATTAAAGCGGGTGTTTTACTTCAGTTTGGGCAGTGCTCTGCGTTATCTTGTGTGTTGTTGTTTTACCTAACTATGTCAGGCACCTGATTCTCCGTGCCCCACTATTTATAGAAATTTGTACTGTAGATGTTAATGAGTACTTAAAATTAATATTTGTGAATGTAATTGATTCCTTTATTGCCTCCGTCAACCCAATTGTTTTGCACGGCTAACTAAGTCAAGTGTGTGTTACATTTACATGACATTACATGGGTTTTGTTGTCTATTTGCAATAATAGATTCATCTTTTTAATATTAATTAAAACTACTGATTAAAACAACTTGACGCAACACCAAACAATGAATAATAATACAAAAAATGAACATTTCCTAAGGTTAAGGGTGGAAGAAAAACAATTTTATGCAACTCAGTCACTTATAGGGGACCAATGAGCAAAGGTGCTTTTTATGTGCCAATTTTAAGATTTCGGTAATATGTCAACAATATAATGCCTAGCACTTCTTTGTTTATGCACTGTTATATCTATTTATATCTATTTGTCAGAGTGGAAATGCCTTTAGCTGAACGAGGCCCCAGGTTTGCAGGGGGCTGAAGATGTGCTGTAAGTCTCCTGGGGTGCTGAGCTGAGCTGTAGAGACACTGTCAAACTGACAATAGCATCCACTCCCACACACACACACACACACACACACACACACACACACAAAAAGCGCATCCTCTTATACGCACTGACAGGCAGCTTACACGTCTCAGCAGAACCCTTCAGAGGAAATTAATGAATAGTGTGGAGTGTAGCACAGAGCTCTCGTCACCTCCTATCCTTCTGTACAGCTTATGCAGTTCTTTTGTGTATGACTGACACAATCTGTAGCTCTAGGCAAATAAAGCAACACCATGTGAATTCATCAGAAAACTGTCTCTGTCTCCATACCCTCAGTACACCTGTCAGTTTGCTGAAAGCCTGACAAAATGGTTTGATTTCCAATTTTAGCATTTAACATAAAGCACAGTCAGTAGTGTTGGTAGAAATGCAGTATGGTATTCTCCTAAAACAAGTGCCATTTTCTTTTTGATTTGAAAAATTTATAATGTTGTTTTTTTCACACAACGGTAATCCAGTGCAGTATGTGACAGCTAAAATTAGTTTTCTGTGTGTTTCAATAAACATATTTGTCTACGCACACACTTTCACTTGAAACTTTCCCTTCACTTGTAAAGTGAGTCACTACCTATGTTTACATGCACTCAATACTCTGGTTATTTGTCCTTACTGCGATTAAAGGCAAAATGCGATTAAGCTGTATACGTGCACGGAATCAATAGGAGTCCGCTGCTCTCCGAGTATACGTGAGGTGTTGTGGAGTCGCAGTATGAGGCAAATCGGACCAGCAAATGCACGCGGAGGTGGCATACTCTGGTTAAAATGTTTACATGCTGGATGGATAGGACAGACGCTAGGTATTGGTTCATCACTATTCAGCGATTTCCAGACCATCATGCAGATACTGCTAAAAATGATGGCCAGTAGAGGGCAGCAATGCCATATGTACAAATCTATTTGAAGTCTATCTTCATTTTATGATCTCTTAACTAACTCAGACTGCTGAAGCATCACATTAACATCAGCTGAATGTTGGAAAGTGGCTGAAGAGCAACAAAGACTAGATTTTGTTGTGTTCCACATTTGCTTCAGGTTAGGTAACTCTGTAGGGCCAGTATAGTAATCCTCCCTACTTATATAGAACAGCAACGAGAATAGAATCAAGACAGACTTCAACAAGGCTGAACCTTGACGAATTTTCGCTGGTTTGCAGGGATCTTAATATGATTTGACAAGCTATTAAATTATCCATGAGTTATTACTTTATCCGTTGTTATAGATCCTCCTCGATGTGGACCAATCTATGCAACTCTGTGGCAATCTGTACAATCCAAACTCACTTCCATCAGCATTGAGAGTAGCAAAGGTGATCCTCTTTTCTGCCGAGCCAGCGCTGTTGGTGACCTTCATCTGCAGTTCATACCAGGTCCCCTCCTGCAAGTCGTACAGGGTGTAGCTCTTGGTCAGCGATGTGCGCTGGGCTGTGGTCCAGGTGGCCGAGTCCACGGCTCGGTACTCCAGTATGAAGGAGGTGATTGGACAGCCGCCGTTGTTCCAGCCAACCAGGTTGAGCCTGGCCCTGGTGGAGTTGATGCTGGTAAAGAGCTCGTGTTCTTTGGCAAACTGGGGTTCTGCGGAAAGGACAGAGAGGAAGGTGAAGCTACAAAATTGTTTACATAGTTCAATATTTATTTGGTGAAAACTTTTCAAATCATATAGTTAACTTTTATAGCCATAAATAAAGTCAGATGATACGTGAATACCTCTTCCAATTCTGACAATATGAGGTAAAGTGGGAAAAAGAAAACCTTATTTTCTTTAAAATTTGCCATTATTGTGTTGTTTTAACAGGAGTTTAGCGTTATGAGTTTTTTAGGATCAATGAAAATAAAATAGTATCATGTCATTGTGGCTGAGAAAAGAACCTCTGGAATTATTACACTCAAATTGTGTATAGGTATGGGAACATGACCCACAAAAGTTCCTTTAAACTATCTATCTAAATCTAACACAATGCAATTAACCGATATCATAGCATCTGGGGTTTCATAACTCAAGTCTCAAAATGCATAAAAGAAACAAAATCACATCCCCACCTTTCCCATGGGTCTTAGAATAAATGATAT
>OMOW01102145.1:0-25279 GCA_900312555.1 Lamprogrammus exutus | reverse complement strand
CACCGCTACTGCTTTTCAGCCCTCACACATGCAGCTACATTCATGAACATTGCTGTCTTTTGCGCCTTTTCACACAGGCATAACAATGCAGGAATGGATAGGGCAATAGATGGGCCTTAATGGGCCCCTGATGTGCGCTTTGCCTGCAATCTTACTGCTTTCATTCACAACACAGCCTTATCCTGAAATGATACATGGTCTTGAGGCGTGAGATTGGAGGATCAGAAACCTGAATATCGACCCCTGCTCCCATTCGAACATGACCCCATGAAGGAATAACACTGAACATTTAAGGGTAACACTGCATGTTTGAAAGGGGCTTTTGAAAGCGGCTCATAAGAACTGAGGCTGTTCTGAGAGTCCTACTAAGTATAAATGTATTCTTAATAAAGTGGCCAGTAAATGCAGTGTGTTCATTGTTTTTGGGTGAAAACTGTCCAGAAGTGAACAGTGTGCTGCTTATTTTCATTTATCATGAGTATAATAAGGGTACAACACGCTTCCGCTCCAGCATCACTAAACTTTGCGAGTAAATGTATATGCAAAGATCACGGCCTTCACTGCCCAACTTTCCTGTGGCTACAGCACCATACCATCATCCTCCTCCTCCTCCTCCCCATCCTCGTCCTCCTCATCCAGCATCTCCAGATGAGGCATGGCCAGGGTCATCATCTCCCACAGAGTCAGGCCGTAGGCGAAGACATCAGCCTTGTCCGTGATCTCTCCTCCCTCCTCCAGAGCTTCCTTTGGCTTCCACGGCTCTGTGCCGATGTAGTCCGCCTTGGGGTCCGACACTGAGGACAGAACAGAAACGGCTGTCTCAAAAAATCTAAAATTGGAAAGGACAATCATTTAATTCCTCTAGAATGACAAAAATGTGTTTACAAATCATTTTAAAAGCAAACAAAAAATGGGAGAGATCAAGACCCCCTCCCCCACTGGCTGACATGTATGTGCAACAAACAAATCAGATTTAATTTTTGTTTCTACATGGGCACAGAAACAAAGTAAAGCAAGTGTTGTGAACAGCCTTTGCTGCCTGAATGTCCAATTCTGTGTTCCCATCTGTAATTAATCCCATTTGTGTACACAAATACAGACATAAACAGAACCAATTCTGAAAATGCTGCAACTACAGAACCAAGTACTCGCCATCTCTCTTCCCTTCACACAATGTCAATGTGGAGAAATGAGTTGTTGCAGTGGTGCAAGTCACATTACATTTTAGAACTTGTGTACAAATCCTGAGTTTTGGAGGACGCCTAAATGCTGCGTGCTTCTACAGGTTTATATAACGTCACAGCAAAGCTACTTGGCGTTTGATCACAGGTGCAGTGATTGACAGTGGTGTGTACCTCTCATATTCTCATCCAGCTTGAGGGACACGCCCACGTCACAGATCTTGACGGCCTCGAAGTCGCCTCTGATGACCACGTTACACGACTTCATGTCACCGTGTAGCAGCTTTTTCTCATTGTGGAGGTACTGCAGGGGGAAACGAACAAAACATTCCTGATATTCACGACTTAACAACATCCCGCTGTCGAAAATTTGTTTTGTCGTGCAGCAAAATCTAATTAAAAAAGACAGAAACATCATTTAATGAAAACCACTGACGCCTGAATGGGCATTTGTGGCTTCCCATGAGTATTTCATAAAACAGCTACAATTTGAATTTAAATCAACTTACTTTTTATTTTAGCTTAAGAGAGAACGTATGTTGGGTGAAGAAATGCATGTGGAGAACGCTTACACCAATTAGAAGAAGACAGATCATTTACATGCTTGAGTGAAACAATTTACAATCGCATTATATAGGTCTGATTAGATCGGTGTTGATTTAAGCCGATTTCAATTTGTTTATGATGTGTAAATGACATTTGCGGGGGAAAAAAATCTGATTTATGCCTTTATCGGAGTAAAATCTAACTTTTAACACACAAGTGAACATACAGGGCAGGCAAAGTGGGAGGATGAATCCCTATAGTTTTAAGTTATGGTGACACACGTTATCACCAGGTAGAGACACTGAGTTACCTGCAGGCCACGAGCCACATGTAGTGCCACCTTTTCTATAGTGGCAGCAGGAAACGCTGTCAGGCCGTCCTCTCTCCTCTTCTCTATCAGGTCATTGAGAGACTGCTCCCCTCCGTACTCCATGGCCAAGCACTTGGAACCATCTTTGGCCGTGGTGAAGGCACGAAACCCTGCGGTTAAGAGGAGGATGCACAGAAAAACAAACAAACAAAACAATTATAGCTCAGAATTACAATCAGTGTCATATTAACATGGCACCAAGGCAGATTACTTAAGAGACAAAACTGTGTGAGACCATCCATCACTCTCAGACTTGTGAATCCAGTTACAACACCAGAGGTCAAATGAATCAATCTAATCCTGAATCTATTAGAAATAAAATCACATATTTTTAAGGGGGACTCCGCTGGTTTTACACATCAAATTCAGTTTAATTGAAAGGAAATGTGGGGAGATGGCCCTCTCCTACAATCACAGGGAGCTGAGAGCATAAATCACATTAACCAAGTTCAACCTGATAACACCTCCAATAAGAAGATATTTACCAGATTGAGCCTGATGTTCCATTTTGGCCATTCTAAAAGCTTAAAGTGCTGCATCGTGATGAATGTAAACCTGATGTCCTCTCTCACCAACAATGTTTGGATGATTGATTCCCTTCAGGACCTTTGCCTCCTCATTGAGTCTCTTCTGGTAAACTGCCACCTGCTTGCTTGCACATCTGCTGTTGATCTTCTTCACAGCCCAGGGCGATGCATTCAGCTTTCCCATTCTAGGAATTCTGTGGTTAAAAAACACTGTCAAGATGATTTCTTTGTACACTTGAAATGCATTATTCACAATTGAAATCAGTAAATATATGCACTGTGTGTTAGTTTCATAGGAGGCTCATCTTGGCTGTCAAAAACAAATCCTCCACAATTGATATATCATCATCTGAGGCCTAACAGGTTCCTGGTGGTCCCTGAGGTGAAAGTCTGAGGGGGTCAAATCAGGTGAGAGTGGGTGCAGAATGACATATCGCTGCATAATGGCCTAGTTTGTCCATCACGCACCACTTACAGAGCCAAGCGCACCCCTGGAATTTGTCATTTAGTCATTTTGCTAAAGAGCATGCAGACAGTACAGTGCTCCTACAAATATATATATTAAAGCACCTTGTGTACAGTACAACTAAAATTGTAGATATCTGGCTCAGAATTTGTCAATGGTTGAATCATAGGAGAGTTGAACATGGCAGGTGAAGCATAAAACAAGAGAGCACAAACCTGCTCATGAGGTAAACGTTCACTCCAGTCCCACAGCCGAGCTTTTTCATGAAAGGTGAAGCTGGGATGGTGATGGGGGTCCCTTCGTTGCTTCCAGAGCTCCGCGTTCGGCCAGTTTTAGGGGTCTTGAACGCGGCCTCATTGCCAAGTGTTGCGGAGGAATCCATTCTTTTAAGGGAAAACACACAGATGACATTTAATGCGGAGAAACACACGGTCCAGCTTATGTTATCTTTTCAGCTGAAGATAAAGGGGAAAGAGGTAGCTCATGATTTACCTTCAGTTAGTAAAGTTATCTGCAGTTCCTCCCAGGAAATAATCATCTTGTCGTTGCCTAACTATCATATATGGTTAAAACCTCTTGAAACCATTTTCAAAAAAAAGATTATTCACTTGGTTTGGAGCAAAATCATGGCCATAATCATCTAATTCTTTCTCCATGGTAATATTTTACTCTATTATTCATTTTATATGTATGTATGTCAATTATGGATAATAAGTTAAGGTTGCTCTACAGAATAGGTTATCAAATATGACCGGTTTAAAAGTTCACCCTGGAAGGTCTTTGTGAATAGCAATGTAACGTAACACACACGACACTGAATGGGTACTTCTTGACTTCGGTTGGTGTATTATGAATTGGTGCTTTGAGATAACGTAGCGTAAATTATCACTTTAAACGGAGTAGTACTTTTTGACAGTGCTGGTACTGCAGCATACTATTTGCCAAGTCTAACAGGTCAGCTAACCGCTAAATTCATGAGGACTGGAACATTTGTAGCGGTCGACGTGCAATGATGTCACTTCACATGCTCAAAGTTATCTGTCTTTTACATGTTTACAGTCATTAAACTACTCATTCAGGATTTTGACCCCACCTTACCTGCGTTTTCTTTGACAGCGCGTTCAAAAGAAAACAAAACAGCTCTACCGAATCCGCGCCGAACATTCAAAATGGTAACCACAGTGTACGGGAGCCACAGAGGAACAAACTGAATGCGAGTCGTTTACATCAGAGAGACAGCTAATAAAACAGTAAATCAACGTTTCAACATCCAAAAACACTAGAGGGCAGTAAATGATAACTTGTGTTGCATTCTACCACCACTACTTATAATAGAGCTACTACTAATACTTATACTGCTTAACATTGAGCACTTTGTTTCCTCCCCCATGCTTTACACACATTTACACATATAAGTTCCCTTCCAAAAACACACCAACTCTCTGATATTCGTGTAACCACAAAAAAAAAACAACTGCAGGCCCTTAAATCATCTTATAAACAATAATACATTTCAGTCTGAGACCTATTCCATATAGACTGCATATTTTTGTATATTTTGGATCATGTTGGTAGTGCATAATTTGTGATATTCATTCTTATTGTCTGATTCAAGATGAAATGTATGGGCAGATCCTATCATACAAAACATCAACATTGAGAACAGATTTATGGTGTTATCATCTTTTTAGTTGCCTACTCTTTTAGGACTCATCCTTAAGAATTTTCTCACTCGGAAAGTGAAGCTGACCTTGACTTTGACCTCTCACGATCCCTCTTTGGTTTCATTGACACGGCATGCAGCAGATGTTCCCAGTCTGGACTCCTCATTGTATGGAGGGATAACTGTTTCATTATGAAGAAGAGGAGCAGGAATGTAGATGGATGACAAATGGATGATGGTGGGAGGACTGGGACTATTGGTCTCTCCCTTTCAGCACGGTCCCTGTTCCCCCTGAGGGAGATGAACTCATGTTTGTGGCTCTGCAGCCACATTGGACCAGAATGTAACACTGAGTTCCACTCAGGTTGGAACACAATGAAACAGCTACAGAGATAAAAGAGGGGAGCACACATCCATTCATGTTTGTCATGAAAACAAAGAACAAATCCATAATTTCTTTTGATGCCACAGAGGACATTCAAACAGAAGACAATAGAAGACCAAGCACCACATTTCGACTTACACATAAATAACTAGCAGGAACCTTTATCTGTCCGTTCAGCTTTATTTATTATTTCTGTCTTGTTTGAGCTCATTCCAGATGACAATTATGCCGTGCTTGTATGTTAGCTCAGACACAAAGTTTATTCATGTCCTACATCGCTCGTTTGGAGTGAAAACACAGAAATCAGATATGGTGTATAGATAAATTGGTGGCCAAAAAATCTGATATATGCAGAAATTCATACCAGGGCTAGAATTATGTGCAATTTAAGTTACTGAAGGAGTAGCCATGTATATTTGGTTAGGTAAAGTAATACGGAATGATCGAATAGAACCAAAGCTATTAATGCTTGCATGCTCTGCGGAATCTTTACAGTTTATGGCATTTATGACAAGTGTTTTGTTTGCTTTACTTTCTAATTCTGTACTGAATTCATGACTTTCCACTTAAAAGAAAGCATTTATATCCAGGAATGTAATTAGTCATTACATGAATAGAAAACAGTGAACAGTGAATAACTAGACGGAGGGCATGTTTTATGTTTTTTGCA
This sequence comes from Lamprogrammus exutus, assembly GCA_900312555.1. Lineage (NCBI taxonomy): Eukaryota > Metazoa > Chordata > Actinopteri > Ophidiiformes > Ophidiidae > Lamprogrammus > Lamprogrammus exutus. The sequence goes on along the minus strand of OMOW01102145.1, from coordinate 19,471 downwards.
TTTTCCTATGTTAAGAGCCATACAGGATGACTATGTCAAAGCATCATAGATGACTCTCAATGTTGTCTGTGTTCATGGTTACACTGGTGAAAATGTGGCTTCATCTGGAAACATGCAGAATGCCTTAAAGTCCTTCAGTCTGACCTCTCTCACGAAGAAGAGCTTGATGTGTCCTCTAAGCCAAAAAGCTGCTTCTAACCAGCACTCATAGAAGCCAATACACGAAGCTGAGCGCGATTGGAGCCTTCTACACCACAGAGAGGAGGAGATTATATGCAAAATGATGCGGAATAATATGTATAAACCCAAATGGCACTTTTGGGAAATGTATGCATCTGTGTCTGTCCTCTTCGTTATTTTGTGGTGGAACAACAATTGAAAGCACATTTTTAATTTCATGCCTCTGATCACTACAAGTGTCTCTGATCAGATAAAAAGATAATCAAAAGAACCAATAGAAGCCCCTAGAATCCCGTTGAATACATTTAAGTACATTATGTAGACAAAGAGAGATGTATGACAACAAATCCCTACATCTGCTAACACAAATGCTGCAGTCTGGCAAGAACAGTGGTTGCCAAAGTGGGGTTTAGGGGACAAGCAGAAGGTTGTTTCATTGGGACCCCAGCTGAATAAAGAGTAGTTTGATTTATCCCAAATAATTTGAAATAATTAATCATTCCAAGCAAACACACGTATCCTTGTCTATAATCTCCTTGCGTGCAGCTATGCAATTCATTACTCAACCAAGTAAAAATTGTCATTTGTGTATATTTGGGACTTAACCACTTAAGTTTGGTACTTGGGTTTTGATCAGTTGTTTTATGGGTATAAAGTATAAATGATTGCTATAAACAGAAAAAAAATAATAACTGGATAATTTAGGGGACTTCCAGGTTCCCTGAAATAAAGACCACAACCCAGACTTTCCACTGAGTGGCACTGTAGCACTGTGCAATGGAAGGGATAGGTGCAGGGATAGTTTCTGTCCTAACCCAGAAGAGGCCTCCGTGTGGGCATTAAAGCTGCCGCCCCCGGTTGAGGCAACTCCGTAAAGCCTTTCAGCGGAAAATCAAACGCCCCTTATCTGGAAATAACGATCCAGAGCCATATGAACAGAGCAGAAGAGCGGTAAACAGCACTGGAGGTCTGCACTACTTTGGACGAGGCTAATAACTATACTGTAACTTCACAAATAAAGGATTTGTACAAAAAGCACAGAAGACCTAAAGGTAACTTATTTTAGAGAAAATATTGAGGTGTGAAGTTATGATGCATTATTTTTAGTTTCAGTTCTAGTTTTCTGTCTCAGTTTTTTGCCTGCTAATTCAAGACGTACTAAACAATCTACACTGTGAATGTTCCAGATAAATTACTGTGGGTCTCCTGAAAAAAACCAAGAACATTGATGTATTATTTGTGATGCTGACAGCCAGGATGAGCTCAGTTGAATAAGTAATATGCAGACAATGTAAAATAAGTATTTTTCCCTCTTAAATGTTTAATCTTATCACAAGGAGGCATGTGGGGTTTTTTTTTGTTTTAGGCACAACCACACCATATCACCCAGGTGGAATCTCTGTAATGGAAAAGAACCCATTCCAAGCTAAGCAAAACAGGCTTTTCTTGCAATAAAGAACTATAAAAAGGGTTACTATGTATAGTATACATTGATAAGATACTTTTCTTTGACCAGTCATTGAACCTTCTTTCTTGGACAGTTTATGAAGAGAGGGCCACCAGCAGAGTTTTCTCCTTCTTTTTTTAAGCCTATAGTTTTCCCATAACTATCTTACAGTGAGCTAGAAGCAAACACTAATGCTAGGCTGCTGGTGACACCAATGTACGCTTACACCCCAGAGTAAAGCCAGCCTTACTGGTCGCTTAAATGCTTACCATCTATCTCGGTTTAACCCCAAGAGACACAAAATAGTTGAGGAACCCATTGATCCAACCAACCATCTGCAGAGTGTAATTGGATTTTCAGCTGCAAACTTCTGCATTTTACCATAAGAATGAAAAATAGCAAAGCTTTACCTTCCTGAAGGATAAGTGAAACCATGTTGACCTGAGTCAAACCGGTTTTACAGACTTTGCTCTGACTGCTGACCATGTGCGCTTGGAGATCAAGTGAATCTTAAACCAATCATTTCGATATCCACTTCACATGTGGAAACATTCATACTTGTAATTAAGCTTCAGAGCTGTCAATCAAGGCAAATACATGTGTACTGCCATGGGAGGGCGAGTGATCTGTGTGCAAATGACAAAAAGAAAAGAAAAGAAACAGCTATAAAACTAAGAAAAATGTTGAGAATGATCAGAATTTGAACCTTGAATGAAGGAGTTCAGGTATGTGGGCGCTGTGGTTGCTGCTTTGGAGACGTCTTTGCATCAAAGACTTGAACTTGAGAGTGGATAGAGATGAGAGGCGTTATGGCATGTGCGCTTTTTGGCTGGTTGAAGCCCAGACGTGCTGTCACAGTCTAGATCGTTTGAAGAGGATTGAGTGTACATGATGGCAGACCTGCTAGAATTTGGACTGTCTAGCCAGATACTGTAGGTGGGCCCTCATCCGTCTGATGTAGAGCAAATTCACATAACTAAGAGGCAGAGTTTTCCAGCAGACTTGTTGAAGAATCAATGAGGAACTGACCTGGACACACACACTCACAAACACACACACACACGCACACACTCACTCACTCACTCACATTCAAGTTGACTTTCTCTCTGTTTCTTCACCTGCCCTGTTGACATCTCAGTTAAAGTGCCTGTTTTCAATTCAGCTCTCTCGAATAACAAAGTCCACCTGTTTAAACAAATCTACATTTTATTATTCCAACAGTGCATATACAGCTTTTTAGTGGTACAAATCAACAAAACTTATCAAGTAAAGAGTTCTGCGTATTTTTAAGCAAATGTGAAATACTGTATCAAAGTGTTTTCTTGACGTAATGATGTTTGATTTATGCCTTTACATTTCGTGTTACCTCCAGGAACAGCCTTTATACGATGACCAGCACAATGACAGACACATATGCAAAAGTGCTTAGAGCCTTTATCGCAAAGTAGCATAGAAAGGTTAATCTAATCAAAGATGATGTACAATAAAGTATACATTAAAATCCAAACAAACAGCTTCAAAATTGTATGGGAAAAGTCCATATTTAAATGGTTAAGTGCACTTTTTTATGTTTGCCTTGCAATCCAAAGGATGGACGGTATTTGACCCATCGGGAAAAAGCATTGATGTGAGGTCAGGAGAACCAAAACAGGAAATCATATCACAACAGTTTTATCATGATGACATCTGATAGGCAGCTACTCAAATGAGAAGAAACATTTGCCAAAATACATGGAGCTGTGAGAAGAGGGCCAAACACAGGCCTGCAGCCTGTCCATAATAAATATAAGAGTGTTCACATTACACCAATGCTGATGTGTGTTTATCTGTACCAGGACTGCAACTGAAAATGAAAAAAAAAAATCCTTATATGGTCTCAAAAATGACTTTCATTGTTCATACAGGCGATTTTAGCACATAGTTACCATACAGAAGACTGTTACAGTCATAGATAAACAACGCCATAGCCATTAATACGAGTTTATGATTTATGTTTTGGTTTATAATTTAACCAGAGTTCCTTCTTGTCTCCACATTGAGATATAACCGAACTAATGACATTTCTTTGGCCTCTAGGAAAATTGCATTTAGATTGTCAAAATTCTTCATCCATCTTCAAATATTTGTCTTTATTTCTCCCAGGACAGGAAATGAGAGGAAGGTTTATAAACCGGCAAGGATCTAAGTTGTATCTTCACAGCTGGATTGATATCTCATAAGTCTTTGTATCTATCAAAAACCTTACTGTTCCACACTGTGTTTTTGCATCCAAACGTAGGCCCACGGGTATCAGCAAGGTTAGTGTGGAAGACTACATACTGTACAAAGGTTGTGTTTTCTAACAACTGAATACACATTTATACAAAACCTGTCTAAATATCAAACTATTTTCTGAAAAGATGTTTCAGAGGACTTCCTGTCAATATTGCTTTCTTTGCTTCTCTGTTTAAAGCTGCGTTATTTCTATTTCAAAGAAGATATGACAAAAACTGTGAAAATACACAGATGAAGCACTGGGTGTTATCTTTGGCTGTTGGCTTAGAGTGGGAGTTTTTCTGTAATGACTCCAATGCCAAACTCCTGAATGTGACACCTCTACAAGATGAATGAGCAAACACAAAAGCCAGGCTGCCACTGAGCTGTACTGTCAGCTACAGTCTTCTAATGCAGGGAGAAACAGTCCAGATATTATACAAAGGTGAGCATGTGTGTGCTGGGTGTGTTTTGCAGTATTACACAGTATTACGGGCATGCACACAAGTGTTGAAGACTATAGTCCTGTAAATTCCTTCTTTATTCCATAATGCTGTACTTATTTCTTTATAGCTTTACCGCATTAGTATAAATTGCCTCATGGCAAATTGAAGAAATACACTAAAGGTGTAAACAAGTACTAATTTTGTATATTACTATCAGTACTGAAAGAAATAGTGTGTTATCCATAATCTTTATCTACAATTGTATTTTCCTTCCTCATTTCCTGAAATCACTTATATCTTTGCGCATCAGGGATTCCTCTGTACAGATCATGCCCAAATCTATGTCAGTGTGTCAGTAACCTAAATATTATGGTGTATCATCCCCTAACCTGAACTTGTAAAAACTTTTAAGGCAGTGGTGGCTTCTTTGTGTTTCCATTGTATTTTGCAAGCTGGGACCTTGGAGCACTTGGAAAATGCACCATCAAAACAGTGACGATGGGACCAACAATGCCATTTTTATGCTGTTTAGTAAGCATTAAGCAGAATATATATATATATATACATATATATATATACTGTATATGCCTTTGCCATCATAATGAAATAATAAAGAAACATAATGGGTAGGGATTGGCATTGTCAAAGGTTCTGCTTTTGTTTCCATTGACATCTGCATATATTGTTGCCCTGTTCAGGAGATAACACTGAATCCAACAGGACTGCTTCTACCCAAAACAAAAGAACCATCATTTTCCATGCAAAGAAATTCCCCAAAAAGAACCTAGATGCTCCTCTTCTCAGGGTGTGATGGGGTGGAGGTGATAAAAAAGAGTGCTCGCTGACCCTGTACAGTGAGAAGTTTGACTCACCAGTCATCATACAGTACCTGGCATCTGAAATGTATTTAGGCAGACAGGGTGAATCTGCAGCATCTCAATTACAAAGAATGGAATGCTTTTCCTAAGTAGTTGGGGTATAGGTTGATGGAGCAGGTATTGCTTGTGAGCAATGTCCTGGTCTTACCCTCACCCTTTGTTTTTGCTTAGTTCTTTACTTCCGAACCGTGTTTATGTAAGCATGTAACACACCTGGTTAGACACACACTTGAAGTCTGAGGAATGACAGCTCTTTGGCCAGCATTCGCCATGTCACACCTAGACAATCAGGAGACAGTGGGTTTTCTGAGAGGTGGCCTTGAAGAGACAGTACCCCCAAATGGCCTGATTTCACTCAGTCTGCACAATGGTGCTGCAGCCAGTAGATCAGTGTATTTTGTGCACATTAACGCATTGCAAATGTTTCCGTAGACATCCCCTTTAAAATCATCTTCAATGCGAAATCACAAAAGACCCATATGTGAGCGCAGTCGTTAAAAATGATGTTTGGTAATGGTAATTTAGTAAATTATTTTGTAAACTACCATAGTCAGCTTTTACTAATGTCACCAACCTTCTCCACTTACATTTGAATCAAACACACCAATTTTCTACATTCTACTAGCTACATGTGAGATACATCAGCCCATTTCCAGACTCTCTTGGACCACCTTCTCTCTGCGAAGTCTTTTCTTGTTACAGAATCATGGTTTCAAACACAAACCATGCTTCAGTCTTGACAACAACTGGCCTGCACATGAACATGAGGTAGTAAAAGTCATTTCTTTTTGTGCTGCCATGAAAAGCCAAATTCTTATCCAAAAGCGGGTGGACACAAGGGCACGAACTGTGCACATTCATTTTCATTAAAGGTAAGTAAGCCAGACCCAGTTTCGATTTGTTTAAACTAGCAGAATGTACACACAGAGATTTCAAAACAGATTACGGTGGCAAAGAGAGTTTTACTACAGCTTTTAGAGAAAAAATAATTGTATTTGAAGTTTCGGAGGCCAAATTCTGAGGTGAACTAAACAATGTTACGCCTGTTGATACTGTATAAATATAGCATGACTCGATATAGAGAAAGGTTAGTGTCTTATTATATTCAGTCTGGGGCTTGAATCCTGCTGGCTCAGGTCTATAAAGGAAACGTGAACAAGCACACATAGGAGGTACAAGCTTTTGTCGAAATAATTGCAGCCATAAGGAATAAGGCCCACTGAGAGAGGCATAAAACTCCAAAGAGAAAAGCTCCTCCATAGCGTTTGGTTCAGTGTGTGTGCATATATGCACGTGTGTGTGTGGTAAAAGTTTTTTTTTTTAAACCCTCAGCTTTTGGCTCTGCGGAGAGAAACAGTAAATGCTGACACAGTTATAAATCATACACGGCAGAGGTCCATGCATCTGCTCTCTCCTCTTCCTTCTGTCAACAAACAGGCCAGCTACAGTGACTGATAACTTTTCCAAAAATCTTTGTTAGCCACTGAATTTCGTTTTTCAGTTTTTTACCAGTACAAAGCAATGGTTGAGCCTGCTATATGATAAGGCAACATTGCAGTATGGGTAGAATCACTTAAAAGCCTTTCGTACATAATGTTGTGGAAAGCAGCTGTGTGCAAATGGCACATCAGTTCATCAAAGAAACAGTCTTTTGTTTGATGCACACATGTCGTACCACCTCCTCAGCAACTTATCCTGGGTAGCGGGCACAGGTCACGCCAGCGTCCTCCACATGGCCACAGTTAGTTTTGCCCCAGCCAGAAAACTTGCACTGGGTGATGCTTTCTTCATTCCCTGTACACGCTACGTCGTCCATCCAGATGAGACCAGTACCTGGAAGAGAGACAGAGGGAGAAATGTGTGTTAAAGGAAGAGAAACAGACCAAAGACCCTCTTATGAACTGGGTGTGTTGCATCTGTAAAGGTTTATGACCATATGACTTTTACTTGAACTTTATGATGAAGGAAAATGTAAGAGAGGGAGTTTTTACTCGTTCAGGTTAAGGTACGTGCCAAACCTTGCCTTGCCCAAGAGGCACTCTAGATGGCGTTGTTCCTGATGTGCTATTTGAGACACCAGCATTAGCAAATGCAAAATTCCTTCTGCTCAGTGGTGGCAAAAATTTACTTAAATTTAACGCTATGTTTGTATCTTTTGATACAAGTCACACGGACAACGCAACATGGACTGTCAACGTATCGGACCCAACAAGCAATTATGATGTGGTGACGTAAGTGAGACCGGAAAAATCCATGCCTGTGCAACCCTGACATGAATAGCACTCGTTGCTACCGTTGCCACCACACCACGTAGCATAAGCCCTAGTCGCTACACTAGTTAGCCTACCTAGTTTTACTCACTGTCTTTCCCACATTCTCTGGCTACACCAAGTCTCTTAGCATAGCAAACAGAAAGCCCCACTGTGCTTGTGTTTACAAAATCTCATGGACACCCACGACATTTGCTCAATGTGTCCCAGGCTGAAACACACCCAGGCCACATTAGCTTCACCGAGGTCTTGCGAGCCTTGTGTCCACTTTAGCTGCTCGTGATGCAGCTTGGCAGCCAGCTAACAACTTGCTAGCATGTTCGGTATTTTGTTTTATGAGCTAGTAAGCTATCATAAACTTAAATCAGTGTTCCATACTTTATGATGTGTGGGGATTAAGATTTGTTAAGGTGGCAAAATCCACGATGAAGTCAACTTCCTGTTAAATTGATGACCTGAGGGAAAAAATCCTTCCCAAAACGAAGCATCAGTAAGCTTGAAGCTAAAGCTAGCTCAAGGATGATACTTACAAACTTGCAAATGATTTGTTTATTGCTTGGTTGCAAACAAGGTGTATGATGAATTATATAATAATTATTTCATCACTTATCAATGGTTGCTTTATTTTGTCCTCAAAATTTAAATAATTACAAGCTGGTTTTAAGGTTTCAGAGGTCAATGCTCGAGGAACGTCAGTGAACTGGCATAAATCAGAAGCCAAATAAAACCAGAAGAAACATAAATATCAGAGTTTATTGGCTGGGACAGCAGCTGTTTCTGATTTCTCAGAAAAAAAAAAATCTGCCAAATAATACTGCATCAGATGATAAATATGCAATTCCAGCTGGTGAGCCTTTAGCAGTATTGTTTAACCATAAACAACTAACAACTCTCTGACTTAAAATGAATTTTGCCAAACCTCCACTGGAGTCTCAGAACAGGGTTCAGAATACTCAGTTTGAGTTTTTGAAGCAATTCCATGCCAAAAATGCTCAATTATATATGAGGTTTCAGTTTTTCACGCTTATCACTCTGAGAAAAGCCTCTTGGATACCTCTTGGAGATTTTAGATTAATAAAATAAATTCAGTAGGATTATCAGCAGGTCGAGGCAGATTTGGGTGGGACATACCTGTATATTTTGTCCAAAAATAACATACTGATGAATTTGATCAAAAAGACACTCATAATGATTTAATCACAATTATTTAAACTGACTAATATTATGAACCTATGACATCAGTCTAACTACTTCCAAAATTGCTGGTTGGATTCACAACTCTGACATCTTGGAAACAGTGTGAAACACTCAGTGTCTGCAGGCAGGTGTGCACAGGATGAGGTATGCAATGGAAAAGTGCCCATGGGGCTGCGGCGGTAGCCTGGTCCAGTGTTGTTGTACATGTTGTACAGCTGTTCCTTAGCGGCTTCCAAGGGTTTACTCTAAGGGCCAAGGTTTTTAAAACCGTTTATTCTGGACTTCAACACACATTTACGGCACTGCTTGCAGGCCGAGATCCATCCTCGCTAAACTGAATTTATGACACTCTCCAAAGGTTTTCACAAATAAGTTTGGAATCATCAACACACTGAGTGGAGCTCAGGGAAACACGCAGGGGGAGTTTAAAGAGGAGATATCAGTTTAGTGATTTGGTAGACTGAAAAGCCTAGTCGCATACAAACTCTGCTGACATACACCTAATATGCATTTTCAGTTATGTTTCTAACAAATCGCTTTCTGATTATGATCAGGAAGTTGTGATGTTCATAAATAGGGAGTGAACATCTATTTTTCATTTCTTGGTGATCTTTCCCTTAACCAAGTGGCTAACTACATAAGGCCTCAGTATGTTTAAAACAAAGTGCTTGTTGGATTGTTTGATAACCTCTGAGGCCTCCTTTCCAACTCAGCAACTCTCGGCTTCGTCTGACAAAATTTGTAACCTTCTGAAACGGACAAACCGACAGTCACTTCATTCAGGGATCAGCCAGGTTGAGGTATGAAAGTGGGTAAGGTTTCAATTTCACTCTCAAGCCCATGTTTCCTTTTCTATACTCTATGTGTGTTACTATCCAAGCTTACAACCCTGTGCTGTACTTCCAAGGAGAGACTGACAGCGTGCACTGTTCCCCATTTATATGAGTCATCACATTAAGAGTTCTTTGGAAGCATACTGAGACCTTTAATCAATCATGCATCACTTGCAATGAGTGGATGTTTTAAGCAAACTAATTTCAGTAACCATGTTGCAAGAGCTGATCCTGACAGTTCAAGTATTTGAAAGTGTTCTTTTGGTTCACAAGTCTAAAATTACTATTTGGAGTATTGTTTTTTGTGTGGACATACAATGGACCGTGAAGTATGGAGAAGTAATAAATATTGACTTAAGCATCAAGAAATCATCCAAGAAATCAGCACGTTGCAGCATTTTGTCAGCACTGACAAACAATCAGAAAAAAAGTTTGATGCAATATATGTGAGAGGGAGTTGTTGTAGGTAGGCACAATGAATTTGAGCAATCCTCTCAAACACATAAGCACTCGGCTGCTAGCTAAGACTAGCTGAGGTAAACATTATGTGTAGAACTGTAACGTTAGCTCTAGGCAGCTAGCATTACTATACAACCACTACACATTATGCTATCCACCTAGCAGAATGTAACAGTGTGAATATGCAATTTTCAGTCTGAATTGATGAACATGAATGTTTAGTCAATACATTGCAAAATGACATAGTCTGGGCAGAACAACACAATATGGTAAACATACTGAATTTTGGTAAGCATTTAGTTGAATATAAATGTTATTGTTGGGAGACAGGGTTGGACTAAAAGAGTGATTTTGAGGCTGCCAAAAAATGCTAAATGACCCTGTCTAGACAGTAGTCCTAAAAAAAAAGTCAACCCCATCCTACAAAGTTCACTCTTATTCTCTTACCAGGTTCTTCTTGAGGCTTCAATGTCTGCATCTCATCATCTTATTATGAGGGAGGAAACTCATTGTTTTTAGAGATGGGAGATAGAAGTCGTGGTTTACCATGGCAAAAGGACTGAAATGAGCTACAGCCTTATTCCATTCACTGGACTTCCTCCTCTAACACAGGAGACTAAATTGAATACAGAGCAAGTGAACATCTGGGGAAAAGGACGCAGGAAACAATGGCAGACAGTGAAGAACAAGCCACGATCAACCAAAATACATTAACATGATTAATTATTGTGATATTTGCAAGATTAGGAGACTGCTGTGAATTCTTTTGCACAAGGCAGTGGAGGTAGTGTAGTGTTTGTGACAGTAACACCTGCTGTATAACATCAGTGGTAAAAGTATTCACTAAAAAGTAGCAGTCAACATTAGAAGATTTCATGTGGATTGTTAGATCAAAAACTGAAGACTACAACAGATTTCTGAAAGAAGTAAAAGTAAGTACATCCAACAAATACTGATGGACGTGTTAGGGCTCTCCACAACCTTCACCCAAACACCAAGTGAGGGATCATATTTCAGAAGACTTGTGTTCCATTCCACCTGTAGATGTCCAGAGACTTGTACAGTCCATGTGAAGGCTCATCACAGTGAACATTTGGGTGGCCTTTCATTGCCTTTTCCTTGTTCGAGTTACATTATCGTCACAATTACATGACAGATGCCATGAGCGGCTATTTTGAAAATACTACAAAGCTCTGTCATCCATTCGAGAAACAACTGGGAAAATGTATGAGGTTTCTTGAGGGATGTTGGGAGGAAATCAAACCCCGAAGACAACCAAGCAAACAAGAACATTGTGTAAAGTACAAAATCACTTGTATTACATGTGCTTTGGAAACTGACCGCAATTATGGATTTGGGGTTTTTGTAAAAGCACTTGCATGAGGTAACAAGAAAGTTTACAAAAGAGTATCGGCGAGATTTGCAGCTGTAGTACAACGCAGTATAAATTTGACAAAACATTAACATCAGACACCCCCTTTCTGAGGCCAGGAATGATTATTTCCCTGCTTGTGTCCAAGTAGTAGCCTATACTAGGGCCACAGAGCTATCCTCCTGATTCACAACCATCTGGAAGCATGTTCCGCTGCTTCCACAGTTGTCTTCCTCATCAGTGCTCCACAGTTGCCCAGGACTGTGTAAACCCTGCAGAGCGTCTTGCCAACTAAGCCCCTACATCCAACTTCCACTGGCTCACACCTCGTTTTCCAGACCTGCTTGTGGCAGTGCTGACCAGAAACGTAGCCCTCTTTCTTTCATTAGGGTCCTCCATACTGTCTGCTCAGGTCACAGTTCGCGCCAACAGTGACCACTGGCTTTGATGTTTACAAAAGCAAGACCTCATCCAGCCTAAGCGTCGTGACTGCAATGCAGTCTGGGAATGTTAACTGTCTCCTCAGGTCAACCATTAACTGCCAATCTGCGTTTGTCGAAAGAAGGCTTGCTGATTTTCTTGGCTGGCACTGTGCCTCCTCAGCTCTAACAAATGCAATGCTATGTCTTGTTGGCCCGAGTCTCTTGCTGTTGTTGAGGGCTTCACAGATGTTCTCAGCAACAACTTTCAAGACCTGACTTGTAGCGGCACCAGTCACAGCCCTTTTGGACAGGAGTTTAGAATGTGCCCCATTCTCTACGGGGCATTTCTTGAATCAAGGACATCTCAATCAGAGCAGGGAATCAATGAGGTTTTGTCCTAATCATGGTGAAATGATCTGATGTCAGTGGACCTGAGTCTTGCCATTTGTTTTTTTAGTAACTGCAGTGTTTTTATGAGTAGGATAGGTTGAACTGTGCTCTCAAATGCCGCAGGGATTAATATGAAAGTTTTATGAGGAAAGTCGTGTGAGCCAAATGTCGTCAAGTATGAGTCTCTTAGGTCACATCCATCTCTCTCTCTCTTTGTCTTTGTTGCTCCCTTTCTCCATTTTCATTCACCAATCACCCTGACATCATTTTGAGCCCCCTTCCAGGCAGAGTTGTTACCAAAAAGTCTGGAAAATTTGTGAAAACATGCTTTGGTTCCAGAGAACAACTTTAAAACAACAGCGGTGACTCACGTTATTGCTGCTGGCAGTTAATCGCGGGATCTAGTTTAGTCGAAAACACTCTGGAATTCAAACTAATCTCTTCCAATGACTCACTTATACTTTTGAAACGCGAGTGTGAAGTTTTCTCTGATTTTGAATTACATTTATTGAAGCTGGTGTTACCATGTTTTAGTTAAAACTATTTGCGTATAAGAGAATTGTTTGACGACACGGTTTAGCAGGGTTTAGCAGAAATGTTGATCAGCTTGTCACAGCTGTCAGGTTGGACTTGCTCTGGTTGACAGTGCCAAAACAGAGTCAGTGCACTGGGAAGAAAAAGCATTTTATCCTTCACGTCAAGGATAAGCCAATCATATCGCATTTCGCCTGCTCGAGTAGTTTTACGCTGATTGATTTAGATAAACAGCAGAATTCCTCCATCTTTGCTGTAGATGTCTTGTAAACAAACTTGCAAATTTTAGCTTTAAAGGTTTATCATGGGAGAGCTTAGTGCAACAATGTATTTATTGACCCTACAGACTGTTTAAAAAATGAAGTCCCCTTTTGCCTTTGGTTGAACAGTGTAAAGTCAATAAATCATGTAAGTAAATCATATAAGATCCTTTGAAAAACCACCAACGTAATCCTTTAAAACCATACAGTGTTTCATGATGTGGTTTATTACAATTTGCCATGGATGTCAGTTGCGTATCAAAAGGTGCATTGATTATCTAAGCCTAAACCAGATCACGTCAAAGAGAATATATGAGCAATATATTGATACTTTGTGTGTTGCTGTTGTGATGTTTCCATATAGCTCAAGAAGGGTCAACAAGGACATTTGGGGTAAAAAGGAATTTTCAGCAACCTACAATAAAGTACAATACAATACAATACAATAACACCCTACAGTGTTTCTGTGTGTGTGTGTGTGTGTGAAGTTCTTTTCCTACCCTGTCCGAAGCGTCCGGTCTTATGGACCGCCGTGACTCCTGGGAATCCAAGCATCCTACAGACCACCGCTCCATCGTTCATATCCCAAACGTCATCGCACACGGTCCCCCAACGGCGCTCATGATAAATCTCCACGCGACCCTCATTGGCATCGGACCCATTCACCAGCCGCACGAGGACCTCCTCCACTGAAACACACACACAAATAAGCATTACCAATGTTTCATCTGTTTGCAAACACAAATTTCATGCATTTATTGAATACAGAGAATATTATAACCACCTGTGGATCCAAGTATGCAGAGAAACAAATCTATTTATCATTAATTAGAGAAACTCCATTACATTGAGGGAATGGGTGACGCTTATCTTGCCAGTGCTTACAAGCGTGGCTTTGATCTCATGCTAAGCAGATTATTTTCATTGCAAACATTTATCAGTTTAATATAGCCCTGCCCTGGTTGGGTTTGACTTGCTGTGGTAGGGTTTTTCCGTAAACCACAGATATTGTCGTTGATTGAACAAGAAAGAATAAATGCAATTTTAGTGAGTGAGGAGGCTTTTTTTTCTCTCATAAAAAGTAGACTGGTTAGTTGTCTCGGAGGTCCTCGTGAGAGAGAGACTTCAGTCCAACTACACAAAAACATCAATAGGTTGCTTAATTGACAATTAGATGCAGCTGTGACTGCTGGCCACTAGCCAACCACTGCTGTCAGTCTCCAAACAGCACTCATACCACCCTCACACCACATGTATTATACATGAACATTAAGATAAAACAAGCAATGGAAATGTATAAGAGGCAGGAAATTAATGAAAATAGATGATATTAGATTAGTTTAGGTTAGAGTGAATGAGGAAAAGCATATAAGTAACTGAAATGTTTGGGGTGTTAAGACTGTGTGAACTGAAATCGTTGGCGAGCAGTTAGATACGGCGCAGACGCTTGAGCTGAGGCGAGGTGTGGCCTGGTTTGTCATAGCATGGCACAGCATGGTCTGTGTCAGGCCTCCCTGCTGATGAGAAGCAGCTGTTTGGACTGGACACACACACACACATACACACACACAGAGAGGATGGTGTGTCGGTAGGAGATTACAAAGCTGAGCAAACTTCTCTCTGCTCAATGACAAACCTCTGGCTGTCAGACAATGGTGCAGCTCGCGTCACGTTAGCTTTGAGCTAAAGTTAAATAACATTTGCCTAAAGTCTAAACACCACGCACATCTGCACAAACAGAAAGATAACATTCTACTTCTACTTCTGATGAGATATGCAATAACTTAACTAAATAACTTGAGTTGAATGAATGAATGGTTTGTGTGTGTGTGTGTGTGTGTGTGTGTGTGTGTGTGGTAGCAGTACACTACAGCAATAGCAGTACTCGTCATGCTCGTATGCAGCAGCTGTACTCATTACTGACTTGATTTATCTCATTTCAGAACACAGAAAGGAAATTAGAGAGAGAGGTAAACACAGACAAAATAACACACACTCCTGTGTTTTGGATGGCTGGCTGGTGTTAAGATATGTGCGCTCACTGAGACTATGTTGACAAAGTGCTGGAGAGAAAGACCAGACACAATATCTCAACAGGATATTAGTCTCATCAGACCATCATAAATTCTAGCTGTGTGCCTCTAATTATACAGTGAAATACTCACTAGCCCATCATAATTTAACATCTGCCATAACATTGTATTATCGTATCTGCTACAGGTATTCGTATCATATTCTTGCAGAATATTTGCAGAACGTCTTGTGGTACGTTGCTCTTTGTCAGATAGCCCCAGCGTACACACTCTTATGTCTCCTGTAGAGTTCATCTAATGCCACGTCCACACAAGTCCGGACACTTTTGAAAACTCTGTTTGAAAATGATCTTCGTCCACACTCGCATTTTCGCAGCGCATTAGTGAAGCCGGCCGTCCACATGACAACCCCTGAAAATGCATCATTCCCCTACATCTCATGTGCAAGCGACAGCCAGGCGCAGACAGACACTGGTCTGTCCAGACCTGGTCCAAAATCGCCGCTTTTCGAATGGCTGATAACAAAACGTAACGCCAAACAAGCAATCAAAACAAACAGTAGAGAGAACTGCAGTCCGACACGCTCATCCGCCATTGCTGTTATGTGACAGCCAGAGCGTGAATAGGGTGACTGTGTGACGTCAGCGTATTTGAAAATCTACGTCTTCCCTATCCACACTAAAATGATGAGCCGCCGCCTTCAGATTTATCAACTCTGGAGAGCGTTTCCGAAAAGCTCCATTTACGGGGGCTGAAAGCGCCGTTTTAGTGCGGATGGAAGGCCCGAGACCTGAGTTTGGTTGACCTCTAATGGTGAGCAGAATAACATGGAATTCTCTCAGCAGCCAAAAAGAATAAAGTTAAATGGATGCTTACAGTGTTACAGTGCTGTGAACAACCACTGCTTCCCCCCGGCCCAATGGAAAAAAGGGCAAAATAAACACAGTCTTTACATTTCATCATTTTCCTGTCATAAATACCAAAATATCTCTTAAATATCCAGTATTTCTCTGACATATTAAATTTTTGGGATAGAACAGAAAGCGCAATCAGTTTGTTATATATCACATTAGTAAGTACTCAAAGTGAATCAAATCGATCATATCACTGACAGATGATTTCAGATTTCTCAGAAAACAACATAATCAGCCCCACACATTTGTCCACCTCTAGTCTGCAAGTGTTCAAATCCCCTCTGAGACTCAACTCACAACTTTCTCACATCTCTTTCTCTCCCTGTTGTTCTTTAACTCTCAACCCTTCATCCACCTCCTCCATCTAAAAGCGCCTGAGGCTCCCCGCTGTGTAAAAGAACGACTCTGGAGAGAAGAAGAGACCAAAGCAAAAAGCCTGGGATGAAGGTGACACGTGTGGACTTTAATCTTGCGGAGGATAATCAGAACCATACAGCCAAACTTCACAGACGTTCATATCGTGGAGAGCTGGACGACTAAAATGAACTACGACACACCTGAGTAGCGCTGAATTATGCTCTTTCTGGTGGAAGTGCACTTGATTTATTTTGCCAGAAAATTGGGTAGAAATCATTCAGATGCATGACTGGAATGTTACGATAAATCATTCCCTCTATTGCACAAACATGTAGAAATGCTTTTGGAGTCTTTATGCAGCAATTTCTCAACACTTGAAACAAACCCTGATTGGTATTATAAGCCGATCTGTATCAGCTGCAGGTCTCACTTACAGTGTTTGGTGAAATTGGATAATTCAAAATATGCGCAAATGGGCAAAGTGCATCCACTAAAAAGATTCAGCAGTACTGATAAATATCTTGAGAGGAACAGCAACAGTGAAAACAGGGTAGCATTTCAACGTGTATCCCATACAAATGCCACAAATGTCTTTGTCTACACCACTACCTTGTCGAAATATCACAGCGCCAGCAAACTGTCAAATCCACCAATTTCTTATTCACATCGCAATGATACTTGAGACACTTGATTGGTGAAAAATAAGTGTTGAGGGTCTTTAGGTTTACATACTTTTTAACTTATTCAGACTTTTTAAGGAGCCACAATTACTCTGAAACCCAACTAGTCTGAAGGCTTGTACAGAAATACACATGTGAGTACACATAGACCTTTTATTAAAAGCAGGGAAAACACCTGCAGGTTTCAACTTCCCCTAATTGAGCATTTTGGCGTGTATGGGTTTTTTTCTACATTTCCTTGCTGCCTTTCACATCACAGTAGCTTTTCTGGAGCCTTTTCAGGAATTGCAACCAAACTTCAACTTTCATTTCGCATCAAAGAACCAGGACCAATCTTAGTGCCAAAACTATGGTTCCTGAACGATTTCTGTGCTCCTACTCCAGAGTAGCTGGGTGGCTGGTCAGATGCTCACTTCCTCTAGCACAATCAGGAGGACAGCTACCATTTTTATTTAAAAACCCGCATTTAGCTTGTTTTTGTATACAAAGGAACATCAACAGTGAGGTTTCAAGACTTTCAATGAAGATGGAAAACTTCATGAAACTGTGGACTGATGAGGAGATGTAAGTCATTGCAATCAGTTGGAAAGTATTTGTAGAAGTCACACCTTGTTCACCATAACTCGGAGCAGATGAAAGATCGATATAACCGAAGAGGCTCCAATAGATAAGGAAGTACTTTAATTGAGCAAGGAACTAACTAAGGAAAACGTCATATTCTGGATTGTTCTGGGTAAAGTAGTTTCTCATTTGTTTCTCAACTTTGGGTTAAAAATAAAATCTCTTGAGCACGTTCCCAAAGCACTCACGTTGTTGTTTTTTTTAAAGCAATTATGCAAAAACTCAAGGATCTTGGTCTGTAATTGATCCCGTCTCTTTACAGTCTGACAGTCTTCACATTCGCCTCGGACAGCCAACAGAATGGTCCACCAGAAACACTCACCAAATGTTGACATCTGTTTTGGAAAACCTTGACATTTCACGTGAAGCTTTGTACCTTTTTTCTGTAGAAGTGAAAAAATTGATGTGAACTTCTTGTGAAATAATGACTGCTTTTATCCAGAGACAACCACACAAATGAGCTCCAAGTGTTGGGAGGTCATCCAAGTGGTTCAGAAATATACTGTCAGTACTTGAAGAAGGCCAGAGCCTCAAGTGATCGTCTCTTACTAATGTTTATCTGGCAGGTGGGGAAGCTGTGGACTGGACGAGACTTTATGGCATCAGGACAACAGCTAATAGCTCACTCTTTTCTCCTTTGCATTGTTTGCTCTTCAGTGATTTGTTTCGACCCATTTTTTCCCTCTTTCGTGTATCCTGTTTGCTCTGAAATAGATTTTTGATCAGGGTTCATGCACACTCAAATTTTGGGACACTTTGAGACGCGTATCTGGAGATGCAATGGCAGTATAAAGTGGATTGACCTGACTCGTTTTTGAATAGATAAAGCGTGCTTTTGTGCATATGTGTTTGCTTAGCTGTGCGTGGACATAAAAATGGGAATAGATCAAATAGGATTAAACTTTAATGAACACTGTGGGGGATTTAGCTTTTTTACAGCAAAAACAGCAAAGAAATACTGGATATGAAAACAAAAAAATGAGCATGTGGGGGATATTTCAGCATAACTCATGCAACAATAGCAACACGGAAAGATTGAAAATTCATGTATGAATGGTATCTATGACAAGATACGAGTTCTAATGCACATGGAAAGAACTCTCAGCATCGATGTTGCTGTGTGACTGGACCTGCTTCTGGTGGGTCTCCACATAAAAAGTGGAGGCATGTTTTTGCATAAGCCCAAGTCCCAGTGCAAAAGTAAATTTCTCGTTAGAGTTTGGAGCTGAAATCATTTAAGAACCCCTGCTGTGCCCCATTACGATCACTGTAAAAACAGCCTGTCAAACATTAAACTCACTTTACTTTCTGTTGAACCCGTGGGATTAACTATCAAATTGTCAGCTTGCCTCCACTAAGATGGCCAGAGGAGTGTGCATGTTTGTGTGTGTGTGTGTGTGTGTGTGTGTGCGCGTGTGTGACAGCCTCTGCTGCAATAGCTCCATTCAAATGACAAGTTAACATTAGTAAGTATATTAAAATGTCATAACAATGAAAGGCGATTTAGGCGTGTTTGGGATATACTGTATGTATAAACAAGATGTCAATTAAAATATAGCCCAAAAAAATGAAAAACTTAAACCTATGTGTATGTGGGGATGCTGTTATTCCTTAATATTTTCCTCAATATTTCATTTTTTGATGTGTTTTTGTTGATTTTAACTTTGCACAGGTCATGACATTCTAATCTTTAACCCTTTTCAGACGGTGAATGTTTCTCAGGGGGACTTACGTATGTTTTAATAGAAAGTATCTGTATCATGAATTGCTTGAATACTATTGAAGCATGGTCTACATGTTGCATGATATGGATAAAAGCTTAATTGAATGAACTCGCATGTTTGGTCCCTCCTATGACATTTAGCAAATTTTCCTGCCAGCTTTTCTTGAAAACTCTGAGATGCCGATTCGTATGGTATTAAAAT
>OMOW01102143.1:0-19103 GCA_900312555.1 Lamprogrammus exutus | reverse complement strand
TGCTCTGCTTGATGACTCCCCCTCGTACGCCACGAGAACCAATTTACTTGCAAGCATACAGCCGCCTCATTTCTCACTTTGAAAGCTGATCCAGGGCAACATGTTTTTAGAAAAGCGGGCTGACGAAGGGGGGATCCAGCAAGAGGCAAGAGGCCAAAAGCTCCCAGTAGATGAATAAATTTACTCTAAATAAGTAGCCTACTGTATACAGTGTGGTTATTATTAACACCAGAGAAACCAGCGTGACACAACTCCCGATTGATTCCCTCGGCCCTAAAATAGACAAAAACAACTGCAAGAACTTTTTTGGCTTCTTTTTTTGGTTTCTATGCTAATTAGCTGCTGAAGAAAGGTATTTAAAACCATGCAAAACAATCCAATCTGCACTCCTATTTGTGAGGTAGGATTTCACATGAAAAATAAATTAGAATAAAATACATTTATGTGGACATATTCATCTCGCAATGAAAAAAAAAACGTTCTCAGTATAGAAGGTTTGTGTGAGTTTGTTGCTGGTCGAGATCAATATTTGCCTTGGGTTGAATTATGGATCAGGGTTAGGAGTGCTGGATCAATTATTTTGTGATTAGTGATTTAATGAATCATCTACCATCAGTCCTGTTCTGCAACACTTTGTTACAGAATGCTGTTCCTTTGACACGTCTACTCCATCAGACAGTGTAATGAAGAGAGAAAGGAAATGGTGTAATATGATCTGAGTTGAAACGCTGAGGTACAAATTACAAGAAGAACACACTACACACGCTCACAGTGCTTGCCCCCAAGATGCTCACAAAAACAAAAGATATAAATAAAGAACATAAACTTTAAGGTGAATGAATCACAGAGTAAAATCTTATTTACTCTTAGTTCAAATATGTTCCAAATCAGTGAAGAAGTTATATAAAACTCAACATATCCATAGCAACAATACTGAACTCAGCAAAGAAACAAAGCTAAATATGAGTTGAAATGACGACAAAGCAACTTTAAAAGGGGGATGACAACGTACTGTTTTCACTTGTTGCCTGTGGTTAAGCACCCATGGTATAACTGATTGTATTTTTGGGGTCAGTGCACCTGCTGTGTGAGTACAAAGTATTAGGCCTCATGTTGTGCTGTGGTGCTTGAATGATACAAAGATCAAGATGAATGAAAGATGAAGAAGGGTGAAAAGGGCCCATAGGAACGCCGCGCTCCGGATAACTCGGAAATGGAAATTTTGCGACTTCCTGCTAGAAACTGTATGATGGAATGGCACTCAAATCAATTTAAGCTGACTTCACAGAGAAGCAGTTGGTCTGACGTCAGTCAACATGGCAGCGGCCATAGATATGGATATGACACTGGTTTCAAGTGTTGTGTTAAATTGATAAACATCTTAAAACGAGGACACGTAATTTATTAAAGGATATATCTTAAACATGTAATTGTACATGGTATTGTGTGTAACATGCTGAAGTGATAATGTGAAATGGCCTCTGTTTACTTTACTTATCCGTCAGTGTCATTGTCTCACAGAGAGCTCAGCCATGTGTCTTGCTTACATTTGGCGTCACCGGTCATGGAACACTTTCAGTTTTGAAGTCGGGACTTTCAACTGGAAAATCTGATGTCCAGCTCTGAATGGAACACATCGTTACTTTTGCTGTCAGTGGAAATCTAGAGTGGCACATCAGAAACAACACCATCATGAGTCCCTTTGGAGCTACAACGTAGTGAAACAAGATAACTGAAATGTGCACAAATGTGCACTGACCCACCTTTTTACCAGTGCTTCAGTGAATCAAACTAATGAGGCATATGATGTCTGCTCGGCTGTGGTGAGGTGGAGCAAAGTAGTAGAAGTAGCTTTGACAATAATTCCATGAAGAAAATTCATAAATAAGAATGAACTTGTCACATTCTGTACGGTAGCATGAGGAACACACTCATTAAAATTTGTTTACCTTCCTGCTAATTTTAAGTTTTGTGCAGTGAACTTGACCAACTGCATTTCCATGGATACTGGGTCTGCTCTCCCATTATGGCAACTGTTGCCAGAGCAACTGAATGTAGCTTTGCATGTGACACACGGCGAAAGTACAGACATAAATAACTGCCGGTCAATTTACTTGCCAAAAATGTTACTTTTTTTTCATGTATCTTAAAACTGCAATTAACGCTGCAATTAATCATCACAAGCCTTGCATCTGTACAAGTTTACTGGTTCATACTCAGGTAGGTTCACTCAGCAAACTGGGCCTGAGCCATATAGTGCACCTAAAAATACACACAAACTCTGTGAATGTTTGGAGAGCACAGATGGTGCACACTAATTTTTGTTCAATCTGTGTTTCTGTGTGTGTGTGTGTGTGTGTGTGCGCGTGTGCATGTCTGTGCACGTGTGTAGTGGAAGAGGATGGTCATCATGCCAGTGTAAAACTTCACACTACTACTACAAAAATATGAGTTTGTATCTATATGTGAAGATAGATACCAGATGGAAATGTAAAATGTACACAAAAGTCATATATTTTATATAAAACAGCATAAATGTACAAAATACTGTATTGTATTTAAAGGAACTCTCTCCATGCAGTCTGGAAAAGGGATATCAGTTTCATCTTTGTGGTACAGGATGTTTAGCATAGCTTAGCACAGAAACTGGAAGCAGGAGAAAGTAATAGCCTGGCTCAGTCCAAAGACAGAAAATACACCTTCCAATAACTAAAACTTAAAAATCTGATTTACATGTTGTGTCGTATTTACTGGACAAGTGTTTTGAATTTTGACACCTCCTCAAATAACCTGTCAGATAACCTCTCTGCCAACTAACCCCTCGCTAACCTGTTGGCTAACCTGTCTAAATCTCTCAGCTAACCTGTTGGCTAACCTGTCTAAACCTATAAGCTAACCTGTTACCAAACCTGTTGGCTAAACTGTCAGAGCCTGTGAACTAACATGTCAGCTAACCTGTAATAACCTCTGTGCTAACCTTTCTGCTCCAACATCCACACGTTCACCCATGGAGACGACGTTTGGGTGTGAAAGCACAGGTTAGCTCACTGTTATTTGAGCAGGAGCATTCTGTAAAGTGTACTTATGCTTCTTCAACTTTGTTCACTAATTCCAGTTGCAGTTTGAGGAAGTTTTACTGCAGTATGCTAAAACAATTTTATAGCATACAGTAAGCCTTTTTTTTAAAGCTTTGTATTATTCAGTACTTTGGCACGATGATTACCTCATTCATCATAGGTATAGTTAAAGTACACGCAAAGCAGGGCTGAATTTCAAAGCAATTTGTTTAAATGGTGTCTAAGTCACAACTACAGAATTATGTGTATAGTTGTTGACTTAGTTATCTGCCAAACATCAAAATGCTCATTAGACCCACAACATAATAAGAGCGCTCACCAAGATTGCCTCTGGACTGGGCCTGATCTTTCTGGAAAAAATTTTTAAACTACACCACTGATTCAAATTGTAATAAGTATTTTATTTGACTTTGTAATTCTCATAGTAAGTTATTGTAACTCTCACTCTTTCTTCTACGTTGCATTGTGACCATCTGTGTAGCAACCCTAGCACCGTCCATAAGACATCTGCCGAGAGGAGTCAGTGCTACGTTTCACTCTGTAAAGATGATGACATTTGATAGGACACACTCTCCATATTGGGCCCACGTGGGAACCAATGAATGTTTGTTTTCCGATAAAAGACCCCAGTCTCTGTGGTTTCCTCTAACACACCGGGTTACTTCCATCCTGAGCTTTGAATGAAGGATATTCTCTTGGTAACACATTATTTCATCACAAATGAGGAATTTGGAATGCGCCAATGAGGTAGGTACTGTACGTTAGATATTTCAGTGACATAGATATAGACACCTTTTACATTAGGAGGTTTCCCTTCTGGGTTACTGTGTCACTGATACACTATACAATGTCACATTTTTCTTGCTTGAGGCGTAAACTCATCCCATCAATAGCGGTGTGTGTTTCAGTTGAGAAGCTATTTGAGTAATTGTGTTGACAAATTGTCCTAAGCAGATATTACATTGTTAATGCCATGATATATGTTTCATTGAGTATTCAGAGGAAACACCACTCAAATACTTTATAACCCTGTTGAATCTGATGTCATTTCTGCCAAGTCAAGAACAAATGAAGCATTGAAAACTTTGTCATTTACAGTTTGAGTGTGAAGGGTTCAGTCAGAAATGTATCACATGACGGTCGAAAGGTTTTCTAGAGGCAAGAACTAGTGGCCTATATGAACTGTACATAGAGCCCTTGTAGGCTGAGTATACGAGTAAAATCTACAGCTAAAATCAATCAAACGATTTTGCTGCTTAGGTACCTGAGAAAACCCTGCCAAGTACTGTAGATGATAAGGAAGTGTAAGAAGGATCCACATGGCGATGCCCGGTGAGGACTATTACTGCTGCCAGTTCCTGCCCAACACCTTTGACCCCTCTCGCTGCGGCTCCTGCCTGCGGCCTGGTCACATGCACCTCAGCGGTACAACCGTTACCGCCCAACAGGAGGGTTTGCATGGATGGGTACAGTATCGTTCAGTACTTTATTATCTGTGCACGTGTATGTCAGTATAAGTGCTCCTGATCAGCCCATTCAGCAACATCCAAGGTTATGCAATCATATGATTATGATCCTAATTCATAGCTCCCACTCAAATAACAGTTACACAATAAGGTGAAACTTCATCACACTTAATCGAAATTACCGTGGAGGTGGGAGAAAGATGATAAAACAAGATGGCATTTGATTCTGTATCATTAATTAATGAAAGCTCATTACAATCCTTGGGGAATAGGTTGTAATCTAATACACCCACATAAACACGTACCCTCACACAACCATGGCCCACTTCAGTTCAATTATCTCTGTGCAGCATCATGTGGAAATTTATTTTAGTCGACTTTAATATACGCTTTATTTTGATCTAAATACAATCTAATGAGACAGGCTATTTTCTAACCGTGCGTACGCCCGACGGATCAAAAGTTAAAACAAGCAAACCTGTGTGTAAATGAGAGTTACAACTGAAGGAGGGATCAAGATAAGGGTGAGAAAGAAGAAGGTGGGCGGTTCTGGTAATGCAAAAGCACTAGAGCAATGAAATAATGATGAGCATGACCAGAGACAAGGTTGAGTTACGTCCTGCGCGGTCTAAATGTACCGGCCAGGCTAGAGGAATGGAGAGAGGGAAGGAGAGAGGGAGGAGAGATACCAAAGCCTTGACGGCAGATTTGGCCAAGACAAGTTGAAGGACAGCGGGAAGTCACAGTAAGTGAACTATATCCTAATATATCCTGTTTAGGGTTATTAGTCGGGTAGGCTTGTGCGGTGTGTATTTTGTTGTGTTGCATTGCTTGTCTTTCAAAATAAAGGGGATGCCAGAACAAAGCGAACAAGTGGTTGTTGTTTGAAGGTTCATATTGTATTGTAAGTGATCCTTCTATTATATATTAAACGTGATCAAACGTGATCAGACGTGACAGCATCACGATGTGCTAAGAAAAAACAGGAGGAGATATCAAAACAAAGATCCAGGTTACAGAATAAATCTTTAATTTACTCCCTAATCACTTATGGGAACAACAGCACTCACTGCCCCAATTCTTCGTTTCACAAAATTCAGCCATTCTTCGATTGAAACACTCCACTGCCTCCTTTGACTCTCGTTCAGTTATTCATGTTTGCTTTAATTGCTTTTATCCATTTGTGCATTCTGAAAACCAGGATGCTGTCGATAACGAAGCTCTGTCCGAGGTGACCAGTGTCAGCAGCGATGACGTGAGAGGCGGCTGGACCTACGAGTGGAGCCTGGTGCACAGCCTGAGTCCTGACTGGGAACTCAATATCTGTGACACTGACACACAATCCAGGTGACTGTATCCTGTAGCCTGATTTCAGAAACCACTTTTTGACCAAGAATAGGCCTCAAGTACAGCCCCCTTCTATCTATAGCAGACAGGCACGTCAGTACCATTGAGCCACCTTGAAGGTTCATCTGTAAGTTCATAGCAATAGCTGCATATCCTGAGTTTTACAGGATCTTGCATCTTCGCATCTCCATATTTTGGTGATGTGAGATGAAGGATTACATGGTCATGAGACTACTGTACTACTTCTTAGGATATCAAAATCTATTTAATTTATCTAAAGATGCACAGCTTAAAACAAGGCTGTTTACAGTTCCTGAAAAGATGAGATTTGGAAGATCAGTGGTTTTCACAGGACAGTGACATCAAAACAATTCTTTTTTTCATTCAAATTTGTATTTCATTTGCAAATTTTGGGCAAACATTGGATCTCAGTTAAGGAAGAAGAAATACTCTTTGTTATCGTCCCACATTTTAGGAGGGATAATTAGATTGGGTGTACATGAATATATTGAAAACATGCATTGTATTCTGTTAACAGCTCATCTTTATTATATCATTACATCTTAAATCTTGGTCATTTCTCAGGTCTATTTCCTGGTCACCATACCCAGTAGTTGTTTTATATCAGCACTTTTGACTGGAAAGCCCTCGACAGCTTCGGTGGGCCTTGTCTGTGTCTGTGATGACCTTTGATTCCTCTCCTCCAGCTCTCCAAAACCAAACTGGGGCTGTCCAGAGAGGAGCAGATCCCTCAGCGCAGGGAGGAGCAGTGTGGCTCAGAGAGCTATGACCAGGTTTGACCCTTCTCCACACAGAGCCAGTGGAAACTCCTGGATGGATGAGAGCAGGAGCAGAGACAGGTCCCGGCGGACATCAGGTCAGTCACCTAAAAACCTTGAGGAAGGATTGTTGACCTTGTGTTGAGAAATGCTATCCATGGTGTTTTTGGCTCCTGTTACAGCAATCACAACAACTTTGTATAACTTCCAGTGTCCAGAGGAGACCGGGGACAAGAGAGTGGCTACTTTTCCCCAGACAGAAAGGGTGGCGGTGAGCAGATGGAAGATGCCAACAAACGCTCTTTTCGTTACTACGAGAGGGGGCACCCTCTCCCTAATAACTACGTTCCTGAGCCGAAAGCCTGCGTCCCCTACCGGAATGTCAGCCTTGGTGTACCCTCCCAAAGGAGGACCACAGAGACATACATGCAGGAAACATGGAGAAGTGAATCTCCGCAGAGGTACACGTACCACTCCAACTTCAGGAGGGGAACTGAATCAGAGAGAAATTCTCCATCCCGTCACACCTCCCTGAGCCCAGATCGCTGCAAATCAAACGAAGCTGCTTTGGGATCCCAGCGAAGGAGCTCACTCCCCAGGAGTCAAACTCGCTCTCATGCTTCATCTCATGGTTCCTCTCATGTTCCATCACATGTTCCATCTCGGCATACATCAGGCAGTTCCAGTCCATCTCGCAGGAGGGGGTCCATTATCTCTCGGCCTGCGTCACCTTCCAGGGTGAGCCCTTCCCATAAGCACAGAGACTCCTTCCCTTTGCAGAATGGTGAAATACACGCAGAAAGAGGAGTAAGAGGAGAGAGAGGAGAGTCAAGGCCTCCATCACAAGCTTCAAACAGACACAGTTTGGACTCTGAAAAACTGTACAGAAATCTTGACTCTATTTCCCGCCGTGGCTCTTCAGCCATTCAGCAAAACTCATATGAGGAATCCCAAGCATCTTCTCGAATCAGGACAGCTGTCAATAGCTCGGCCAACACTCGCCCTCATAGCAGACGCGAAATCTCGCCTTCCAGGAATGGCTACGGTACACACAGCCATACCCCACGAAGGGAACCCCAGTCTAGAGATAATAGACCTGATATGACTCAGACATTTTCAAAGACACCTAATGAAGTGCAGGAAAAATGCCTCTCCAGCCCTTTGCAAGGCTCCTGGCAGGGATCTTCCCACTCCTTGCTGAGCTTTGCACCTTCACGTGGTTCTTCCCCATCAAGGCGAGGTGTGGACTCTCAGGTCCTTGCACGTTCACTGACCCACGTTGCAACCACAGAAACTGATCAAGGCAATGAGGGACGTGATATGGTCAGGGATGACAGGAGCAGGAGCAGCATTAGGCGGGGCATGGACACCTTGCTGATCTCTGAACCTAAGAAGACTCCTGCAGAAATTGAGGAGGTACATCAGTTAACATGTATGGCTGTTATTGTGATTTTTGTGTGTTTATTCACAAGGCCACATGACTCAAGAAAATGCTTTTTGTACTCAAGAGTGCATTGCTCATAGATGCACCATTACAGGTACACTTCCACACACACTTAATTGTACTTTTTCAGGTACACATTTGCAGAAAATGATACTATATTTTAGTTGGATCTTTATCTAAAGGGTGAAACCGCAGTAACAAATACTGTGCTCCAAAAGGCACCATTCTACATCTACCACATATAACATCATGTAAATCTTTATAAATGTCTGAATTTGAATCTGTGTCTGAGGCGGCAATGACGATGGAGGACTACATAGTCCTGGCTAATATCCCAACCATCCACCTGGAGTCAGAGGAAGAACATCCTGGGCAGAGGAGGAGGAATCAGAGTCCCAGCCCACGTAGGGACCAGAGACTCAGGACACCCAGGTTGGTGATATGATGGCACTGTAAGTGTTCATAGGCATGTCGGAAGTCCCACAGTCCAGCATTTATTCTGCATCCTTGGTGTACATGTTTCTCATTTGTGGCTACATGAAACAGTAGTGTAGCAAAGTATCAAAACAAGACTTTCAAGACTTTGAAGATATCTGTTGCGTAGCTAATTACTTTCGTCATGGTCAAGGGAATGAAACGTGGTCTTGAAAGTTATGCAGGGGTATGTGGAATTTCATTTAGAAGAAGAGGCTGGAATTTGTGCAGATAGTGTGCTGTTCATGTGAGTGGAATTGATTAAAATTCTATTTCCGATATTCAGTTTCTCTGCGGCGTTTTGGTTCTTAAGGTGTCAAGACGAAGTAGATATCTACAGCTCAAGACTCGAGGCCGACGAGAGAGGGAGAGGCAGAGAGAGGGGGAGAGATAGACGAGAGAAATGTCGGGATCCAGAGAGTGGGCGGTTGTCCCGAAGACAGTCGACGACATCTATTCACACACAGGTGCGCACATGTTCACTGTAAAATATCTGTGTTGAAATTGACAAGAAAAAGCACAAACAATCACAAATCTGATCCCGTCTTCGTGCCGTCATAGAGTTCAGATACTCAAAGTGGAAAGCACAGATCTTCAAAGGTGAAGGAGAGAGCTGCTTGTGAACAAGCACAGACACAGGTGAGCGTGATCCCATGATTCTTTGCTCTGATTCGTATATATCAAGTGTCTGGGCTAAAGTGGGTCATCCCTACATTCACACAAAAGTAGCTCCATATTTGTTTCTGCTCTTTTACTTCAGGGTCCTTTCTGCAGGAGCACCTTGCAGGAAAAGCATTAGTTAGCACTCTATATTTTAGGGCAGCATGTTCATTGGATTTATCATCTTTATTAATAGGCTCGAGACGATGTGTCCTGCAGTCTCAGCACTGCAGTGTCATGTCTAAAACTGCTGAGCAAACCACGCAGAGAGCAATGGATAGCCACTAAATGAATCACTCAAATTAATAGTATTTCAAGAAGTGTAGCGCAGTGAATCGCGTGCAGCAATGATTTGCAGAAGCTTGCAACAACCACAAAACATTTTCATCAACAGCTAATGAGAACTAGACATGATCTCATATTTTGTACTTCCTAATTTTAGTTGAAGGCTCATTATGCTTCTTCTCTCTCCCTCATGATGTACTTATTGGACACCTAATCATGGATGCACGGTGAGTATTTACTGTAATATGGTGCTGAGGTGCTCCAACAGCCAACCACACTTGTAATTCTGATGATAGAATTTATATACACTCATCCTTTAAAGTTGGGCCAGCAATAGCTCTTGCACTTTTGACAGTTTCCACTTCCTCTACGTTCACAATCAACTGTGAGACAGAAAGCACTACAGGAAGCTTCTAAACTGTCTTTTCCGAATGCTTCTCTTGCAGATATTGTTACTTTAAGGGGTGGATGTCCAGACTGGATGAACACGGGGAGGTAAGACAGAGTTTTTCATATTCTAAACCCAGTAATTAAGGAATTATTCTCATTTTCAGCTGCTGACCTACAGTCCCATATAGAACATATAGAACAAACAGGTCCACACACTATGGTAATGGAGTAATGGGCAGTACAGTTTCTCGTGATGTCACCCATGACACAAAACAATAATTCACATTTTCTCTGGATTTTCAGTGGAGGAAACACTGGTTTGTTCTGAGTGACTCTTGGCTGAGGTACTACAGAGACTCAGAGGCTGAGGAGGTATGATCAGATGTGCTCCAGAAAAGCATTTATAAGATTTATTTGAAAGAAAATCCCCATATTTGAACCTACAGTTTTTCATGTGACTCATAGTTTGAAAAGGTTTACAAGGACATTTAGAAGCATCACATGACCAATAGTAACAGTTTATGTAGATTTCATTCTTCTAAGTAATCCTTGTTGTGCCCCAGTCAGATGATGTGGATGGAGAGATCGACCTGACGTCCTGTGTGAATGTGTCAGACTGTGATGTAGAGAACAAATATGGATTCGAGATACACGTATGTATTTACTTGTGTTGTGCAGTCAGACATAAGTTCAGTCAGAATGCCCCCAGCTGCCCTTTTCCATGCACTTTTCCACATCAATTACTTGTTTGGCCACTTCCTTCCTGTGTGTGTGTGTGTGTGTGTGTATGTGTGTGTGTCATCCCAATGTCTTCTGATCTCCTCCAGACAAAGGGAGCAGTGTTCACTCTCTCTGCCACGACCTCCAGAATACGGCGGAACTGGGTGAAGTTAGTAAAGCAGGCTATCCAGAGCAACATGCAGTGAGTCTGTCTTTATGCTGGGAGCCTCTGTAGGAAGTTGCATAGTGTGTGTTTGAACAGCTGCAGTACATCGCACGAAAACAATATGACGTAAATCCAACAAATGGATTTATATTGCATGGTCTATATTGCGATGTATCTAAAGTTTTAAAAGAGAGATGATTATAGGAAACCCACCCAAATAAATCATATATTTGGGCAAATTAAAGCTTCAATGAAAATTCTACGTGTAGTGGCACTAATTATAGAATCTGTCATTATTCAGTCAGATACAACCAGCGCCGGAAATAACACGTTAACCACATTTACTCAAGTATCGTGCTTAAGTACAATTTTGAGATATGATTCCATTTTGTAGTGCTTCCAGCCTCTATTTCACTGTATTTAGTATTTAAATGTACTTTTTACCGCTACATTTATTTGACAAATTTAGTTACTAATCACTTCGTAGACCTAAAGACCTTTATACATAAAAACCTTAAAATCTCAGCCTTGTTTCAATATGCAAATTAGACATTATTTAAAGAGGTGTAGAGTTTTTGGTTAGCAAATTTGGAGATTTGGTGTTCATTTACCAGCTCCGTACTCTTTAGAATGGACCCTTATGAATCCACAGATCATGATCCATAGAACACATGGAAAAGCCTCTAAAAGCTGTTCTAAATGAAGTTACAAGTTTATGTAGATACTAATATGTTCACTTTTTCATCAGAAAGTGTTTTCCTATGACACTTTACCCTGAAGTGACCGTATTTCTTCATGTATTGCTATCCTACAGTAACTTCCTGGTGACTTGATGTCACCACATAACGTGTAGTAGCTGAGATAATGCTGCAGAGATACACACATGCAGGGTGGTGTAAGGAAACACGGCGTTATCGTCTTTATAGCTTAGTGCAGTTCTATTTGTGAATCCAGAAGATACTGTACATTTAACTTTTATTGTGGCGTGCATAACTTCTATCTTTGTGCTGTTGAAGAAATAACATGGGGATGCAAAATGGTCCATTCAAAGGCCGACAGCCTGGCAGGTGAACACCACATATCACCAAAATGCTCTCAAATTCCAAAAAAACGATGTCAGTGATCAAGTTTGGGCATAATTCTCCTGAAAATCATTCAATTTTGTAAAAATGCTGGTGTATTACTTTAATTATAACAAAATATAACCTCAGTCCTAAATAATGCATTATGTCAATCACAAATGTAAAATAAATGTAAAATCCATAAATGCAAACAGAGTGATTGGGTGGTCTGTCTGCATCTATCATCTTTCTTCTGATGTGTAACTCTATACTCTTGTCTTTCCCTTGATTCCAACCTCAGCCAATCAGACACCGGTAGCGAGAAAGAGAACCCCCTCTCCCGGAGACCGTCGTCATGCCAACCACCTGCTCGGCTCACCTGCAGAGACTCCAGCTATGCAACAACTCCTGATCCAACCAGGTCCACCAACACTGCTGACCACCACCAAAATGACTGTGTAGACGGGGATTTGAGCTCTGACCTTTCGCCAGCCAGTCAGAGAGAGGCAGGGGAGGGCTGGGACCGGGAGCAAGCAAAGCGATTGGAGGAGAGGAACAAGTGGTTTGAGGAGGGGGTTCCCTTAAGTGAAATGGGCAGCAGGTGGGACTCTATGGAGCTGAAAAAGGGAAGCGTTCCTGTGCCTGTAATTGAGACCCTGGACTTAGAGGTCAACATGAAATGGGCAGAATTTGAGAGACTGTCATTTACGGACATGAGTGCCCAGTCTCTCATTGGAGCCCAGACTCAACAGTCGAGCTCCCAGCAGGCTTTCCAGTCTCTCGTAAGCTCCCAAACTGATCTATCGAACCCAGAGGAGACGGACCAGTCTATCACTGATTCACAAACTGACATATCAAGCTCATACGTGGCTCTTCCTTCCGTAAATGGTGTCCAAACAATTCACTCAAATACAGCTGAGGCCCTTCAAAAGGAGGTAAGAGAAATTACATTCAGTCCCTAAAAATACAAAAATTTAATGAGTGGAATGTTTAAAATGTTTTCAATTCAGGGAGGAAGCAAAGTCATAACTGCTACTTCCAAACTTCTCATTCCAAACCCCACCATCTCCTATATATTTTTTTCTGTTTCTCCATCTCTTATGTCTCATTCCTACTCTACATTCTCACCACTTCTCTCTAAATCTTTTACTCCTCTGCATTTATTTTTGGCAAATCCATCTCCCAGGCACTCTCTCTTCGACAGCAGGTGGAGAGCATTAAGAGGGAGAGGGCAGCCATGGGAATAGAGGTGGACAGCTTGTGTGGGCCCGAGGCCCCCTGCAGGGCTAGACTGGAAGCCATGGAAGCGGCTCATCGGAAAACACTGCAGGACTTGCAGGAGGAACACACAAGGGAGATCAGGGAGCTGGAGAGAAAGAGAGACAGGGTGCTGCAGGAGGAGAGCCAGGCAGCTGGTAAAGGTGAGACTGGCAGTGTGAGATATGGTGTAGCTCGGTGAATAGACTGTTAAAAAAAGTCACTTCAACTGAAAGAGTAACTTACCTGGCTGCCGTGAAACATGGAGCTGTGCTGACTCATTATGCTGCATAAGTAAAACTTAGTTATCTCCAGTGTCAACTCTACCAAGCAAAGCTATTTTTAGCTCGAAACTATAAAGCAATCGATCAAGGAAGCCAGCAAAGCTAACCTTCAGAATATATTTCCAGCAAAACACAAAAAACTTACCTTACCCTACCTTACCTTATATATATATATGTACTACTATAATTGGAGAGCGCACGCGTTTGTGTGTGTCCATGTGTGTCCATCAATACAACAAGCAACATTCCTCCAATCGCCTCCAAACTTGCCAGAAATATTTGCATAGGGTGCTTTTCATTTCATTTACATTTTTATTTTATTCTTTCTCTGCATTACCAATTTATAGTAGTGGGAGACATGAATGGAACCACCTTAGCATATCACAGTTGTTGATGACATCATGAGTTGTTGATGACATCAAGAGCTGCAATGCAGAGCAAATTGTTAATTGTATATATTCTCTTCAGTTGCTTTGTGGTAGTAGTAGTTTGCATACTCAGTATAAAACATGAACGAACATCTGAGGGACCTTCCAATAAATGTTGTAATATTCTTGGTATATCTGTCTTCATAATAGTTGTCGATCTTAATTTCTATCAGAGAAAAGGCTGGAAACTTATTTTTAAGTTACATGCCTGTGAGCAATTATGCAACGACTACTTTACATTACAGTACCACACAGTCACTGTTGTCATTGATGTGACCATTTCCTGTCATGTCCATTTCTGTTCACTCTAGCGGTGGAGGCACTGAGAGCAGCTCACAGAGAGGAGCTGGAGAGGGCCAGGAGGTCAGCTGGAGGGGCTGCACATGTAGATACTTCATTCATTGAGCAGATGTGAGTTTATCATAAGCATTCTATTGTTGAAGATGCGGTCTGAATGTTCTCCATCTCAAGGGCTCTCACTGCAGGCTTGAAACTTTCCACTGTCGACCACGACCCCTCGCATGACAATGTGCACTAATTTGCTCTCTAACGTTTGTGCGTGTCAGGCCCCGAGCTGATGTCTTACACGCCGAGTTAGACGTGCTGTCAGATCGCTACTCTCAGAAATGCCTGGAGCTGAGCCGCACTGAGCAGGGCGGCAAAAGCAGAGAGACTGAGCTTTGCCGCAAGGAGAGAGAGATGGAGCAACTCCGAAGAGAAAACCAGGTTTAATACAGAAATAATAGTTTCCTGATTTGATTCTATTAAAATAACATATTCCACATTATGAGTATACAGAATGCAAGATAATTTCCTTCCAAACTGTCTTTTTTTTCTAACTTGGTTAAATTAATGACAAATGAAACAATGTAACATAAATTCTTCACGCTATTATTTGAGCAAATAACATGTTTTGCAGGAGCTCAAGGCCAAGCTGGCCGAAGAGATCAGTCGCATGCGTTATTTCATAACAGGGCAGAGGTCAGAGATGACGTCTCCTGGCAACGCCGAGCGCTCTGTTTCGGAAGTAGAGGTATTGACAGCAATTAATCAAGTTAAATAGCTGTGGCTGAATTAGAGCCTTCGCAACATCACCTCTTGCTGGATCCCAACCCAGTTTCACTAATTGCACCCTCGGCTGTCCCTGCACTCTGAAATATGAAGTTGGCCGGTAACTTGAGGGAAAAGGCATTTGACAGGACTGTCGTGGGACGCCAGAAAGCAGACTCTGACAGATGTGCGGTGCAATTTTGAGCCCCCTTTTGAAGAAACAGCGTGGCCGAGTCATTTTCACTGCTGTGCTGTATTCCCAGCCATTGCTCCCTGTAGCAGCATTGTCACCTTAATTTTTTTCCTAGTGTCCCCATTCTTTTTGTGCGTATGTGCTTGTTCACATTCTGCTGCAGGACACACTGCCATCTACTGACTGAATGGCACCAATGTATCGCAACACAGGTGTAAGAAGCAGCTGAAGGTCTATTGCTGAGCCTGGTGAAATCCTCACACCCTTACTTTAATCTTATTCGACTGATAATAATTGCTCATATTTTATGTTGCAGACAATGCTGAGAGCAAAAGAGAACGAGGTGCAGTATCTTAAGAAAGAAATCAGCTGTCTGCAGAGTGAAGTGCAGTCTCTTACCAAAGTAGGTTTCATGTTCTCACCTCTTTACATGCATCCTCATTGCTTTAAATTTCAGAAACATTATCATATACTTTACAGCTTTGACTCAAACTGTCTTTATTTTGACCACCTTTGTTCAAACCCTTCTCTAGGAGAAAGAGGAAGCTTATGAACGTTATAAGGAGGCTTATGTGCAGCTGAGTGACATGAAGAATCTCAGCCAGTTGGAAGTGGGCTCCCTCAATGAACGCTTGAAACTGGCCAATGCTGCAGCGCAGGAGGGAGCAAGAGGAACCTGACTGTTAGACGCAAACCTCAAGAGCAAAGACAGCGAGGCGATACAAAACACAGGATACAATAACAGTGTTATTGTCTTGTTATGGCGCTTGGTGGACTTGATTGGAGACTGTCTCTGCAAAGATTTTTTACAATTACAATACAAAGAAAAATACCAGCAGGGGTTTTTGTGTATCGACTCGGTTTATTGAGTTAAGACACAAATATGCAAACAAGAGTGAAGGCAGAGCTAGTAGCTTTAATAGCCTCACATAATTATGATATGAATTATAATATCTTTTAAGTTACTTTAGTGGATATGAGAAGATAGAGGAAGGAGACAAGTGAAGGTAGAGATGGATTTGGACGTCAAACTGCCCCATCTTCCTCATGCTGGCTGGCATGCTTTCAGTCATTATTGCAAAGCAACCTGTGGATATGATTAAAAACATTTCTTAACTGTTGTCAGCATTCAACTCTTATTTACTCATCGTTCATCATTGCAAGCATTACACATGGATAAAATCAAAGTAACAAAACATCACATTGTAAGGATAGCTGAGATGTGAGTGATGCTTTGACTTTACCATTTATTTCCCTAATGTTAGCTCAGTCGTCATCATCGTCATCTTCAGGGACAAAGATGTCGTGTTCCTCTAAGAGAGCGGCAAAGTTCTTGCTGATCAGAGTTCCCACATACAGGAAAGGCACCACCACTGCTGTCATACGGATAAGCCCAAAGGGTGTCTGGAAAGAGGAAATGTGACATCATAATAAGGGAAACCATGGAACTGTTACTATCCACAAATGAATCCCCTGTTTCATTTGCTCTACGATATTTCAGCCTACATATGATCACTGGACAACTGGCAAAATACAAGAGCCTCAACTTGATTTATCACCAGCTGCTGACTTGATTTTCATGTTCAGATCAGTACTATACAGTTCCTCGGTCCAGCAAACAAACATTATACAGTTCTGGGTTATATATTCCTTTCAAATTGTTCACTGTCATTTGTCTCGAGGAGGATTTTCTCTTTTGTACCAAATGGATTGAAATAGATAGAACAAAAGTGGTGCAAGAAAAAGAAAAAAGGCCAAACATTTGCTGAATCCATCATTTCCAGTATCGTGACTTACTGCTTTACTCTGATTCAAATCAATATCTGTTCATTTTTTATACCATTGTTAAGGGACTTTAAAAAAACTTTCATTCAATAAACAACGAATTGATGAATCAAAATATTCCTCAAACGACAAACTGCTGATTAATTGTAATTGAATAATGGTAAATTACAGTCTTAACCTGATATAAACTAGTTTAACCTAGGTTAACACTGACCATCCATGTTAAAGGTATTTTCCCACAATATAGCAAACTAGATCCAGAAATCACAAGGCTAATCCATATGTTAATAGTTAGCATGCTGTTAACATGGTGGTCAGATATGACTTTATATTGCATACACTTGCTGTTATGGCATTTTTAATCTGATATTGTGTTATTACTGTTTCCACAAAGATTAAATAAGCATATCCGTCCCATACGAGCAGGACGACAGGAGGAAGAGGACCACACCAAACCTATATGTATGGTGGTTAAATCGGATTATTACTGGTCGATCAAAACTATCACTACTCAAAAGTTCCTATAATACAATACATTGTTACAAACAATGTACCGTTCCATATAAAAAGCTCTTATATAAATACGGCCCGTGTAAACGTCCACACCGCAACGTCAGAGCTACTTACTTCCTGAAAATGCCTTAGCTTTTGACAAACAGACGCTGATTGGCTAACTTGAACGAGCTACGGCGTCTCCTGTCTTTCTATTCGTCGCATCGCTTGTCAATCTTCCGATAAGGCCCGCCTCCGTTGTCAAAAATTTTTCGGGTTTCCTCGGGTAACCACAGGACGTAAACTTACTTTATCGGGTTTGGGAAGGATTGCCCCCGATGGCGTTGTTATTGCAGTTCGACAAGGAGTCATTCTCGATATGTTTGACGTTTTCAAGCCGGTGTTACGGCTCATTAATCCTGCATTTTTGATAGCAGATTGCCGTGAAAGCCGTAACACCGTCGTCGCCATTTTCCCCCAGTTGTTTGCAGACAGGGAGGGAGAAACATGACCTGCAAGGGCGTGGCTTCAAACCTAACGATAATGAACAGCTAAATTCGAGAATTAAAATTGTTTCGATGATAATTTGCATGTCTCACTTAGATAGCAGAGATTAAACAATATCAATAATGAGTAAAATTGAAATCAGAGGCAATACAACAAACACATCTACACCTAGGTTTAACCTTATAAACAGTGTTTATTTACATTTACAAAAAATACATGGCATTGACCAAAACAATGGTACATAACTAGCTGAAACAATAAATAAATACATACAGAAATAAATTCGCACATAACTTTAAATAGCTTTAAAAACAATTGTGTGTCCAATCATGTCAGCTTATTTACATAAAATTAGGGTTGTAAAAGTGTGCACACACAGGGTATTAAAAGTTGTTTTATTTTGTTTTGTTTTTCAAAAATGATCGTCGTGGGTTTCACTTAAAACTCAAAAAACTTGCGTATGTGTGTGTGCAATGTTTTTGTGTTCATATAAAATCAGCAAAAAAGTCAGAAAAGTCTTCCGATAAAATAGTAAACATATGTGTCTATTCTGTCACGCAATTAAATGAAAAAACATCGTCATCATCGAAACCACATTTACAATATTTGTGATCTTTTGGACCTTAAATTCAATAGACATATTAATTTTTAAGAGATTTCATAATTTAACACCATAAACAGAACAACGAGACCAAACGAGACAAAATCTTTTGAGCTAGGAAACATACAGTACAGTTGAACACGAGATCAGAGAGCAAACATCATGTGAAACAAAATTAATAAAAAAGGAATGTCAATAAAACACAACTACTTAAATTTAGATATGATAATGTATTTAGGTGGATTTATTCTGTGTATTGAGACGATTGTAAGTAGCTTTTCCTGTTTTTCATAGTGTCCAGAAGATACTTGAATACATGAACTGGTCACAAAATGGGGGATTTTCGGAATTTACATATGTAAAGAAAAATGTCGACAAAAATAAACGTTGCTGGCTATGAGATACGGCACAATTATTCTTATGGTCAAACTATAGCGATTAGTTCCTTTAAACTGAAAGTATACGAGCTGAAATACAGAAATGTTGCCTCACATTTTGATGGTGAGACGCAGCGATGACGTCACTGACAGTCACCAGTCGAGTGGCGCGCGTAGCACCGCTGCATTTCCTCGAGGCGGAGCGAGCGCGCGACTCAGCGGCGGCGCGCACGGATAGGAAGTGGAAAGAAGGAAAAAAG
>OMOW01102142.1:0-10859 GCA_900312555.1 Lamprogrammus exutus | reverse complement strand
GCATTGACAAAGAAAAGTCAGTTTGTATTTAGCAAATGAGACAATCAACTCTAACTCTGGTTTGTGCCCACTGATGATGATTAGTTGTATTGGTTTTCAATATATTAGTATTATTGATTTGAATTAAATTAAATTAAATTAAATTAAATTAAATTAAATTAAATTAAATTAAATTAAATTATATTATATTATTAGATCATTGAATTGCAATCTCTATATCCAGATACATCATCGGTTTCAGAACTCGCATTTACTCCTTGTG
Organism: Lamprogrammus exutus; assembly: GCA_900312555.1. Classification (NCBI taxonomy): domain Eukaryota; kingdom Metazoa; phylum Chordata; class Actinopteri; order Ophidiiformes; family Ophidiidae; genus Lamprogrammus; species Lamprogrammus exutus. The sequence goes on along the minus strand of OMOW01102142.1, from coordinate 10,597 downwards.
TTAGTGTTCATGTTATCTGATTGTGCTGCCTTGTGATTGGATTTCTGTCGGTCCGTTAGGTGATTTGTGTTTCTTACGTGCACTTTTGATGTTCTTCATACATTTATAAAGTAACTAATTACTTTTTCCTTGAGCTATTGCTGTCCACGTGCAGGTGTTGGTTCTCATTTATAAGTCGCAACTCTCTCTGTCTCACCATATGTGGTGTTTCAGGTCTGATTGTTTTCCAATTGCAATGGGTTCTGCGTATATTCACACCTTCCATTCCAGTGTTTTTCCTTATCTGGATAAGTATCTGCATACAGATGAAATGTTAATATGAGATGTAAATGTGGCCTGTGTGTTTGAGGATTAAACATGGAATGTTAGATACACTTAGTATTTGTAGCTGAATGCGAAATCCCATTCTTACTAAATGTGTTATCTGATATTGTTTTAGATAATTTTGGAGGATTTGTGTGATAAACTCAATGTTCAGTATTGCTCACAGTTTATACCTGTATCCATTCATTTGTTAGTTTGTGTTTTAGCAGGATTACTCAAAAAGTCCTAAACTCACTTTGACAAAACTTGGTGGAATGGTGGGCCATGGCCCAGGGAAGAACTCTTTAAATATTTGTGCTGATCCAAATGCAGGGGCGGATACAGGAATTTATTTAATGATTCCTTAACATTGGGGACACGCTCATATATTTTTGCCGATTACTTCTTAAGTAACACACCAATCTCAATTTTTAAAAATACAGTCTATTTATCCCATGATAGACGATCAATCAATATGTGCAATTTGGTCCAGATCCAGTGGCAAAAGGTCCCAGATTCAAACCCTGGCTTGATTCTTATCATCTCCGTGTGAAGTTTCCAAAGTAGTTAGGATGGGTCAGATGCAGCCTGTCTGGCTTTAGCGGAAGGTACAAGCTTAAATGAGGAGCCTTCTAGTCTTTATTGTCATCAAACTTGCTTCTAATTTCCTTTGGTGAATATTGTTCGTACATTATTAAGTGATTTCTTTATCTCTCCTCTCCTTGCAGTTATATGAGCTGGATGATGATGAAAAACGGAAAGAGTTTCTTGATGACCTTTTCAGTTTCATGCAGAAACGAGGTGAGTCAGAAAGGATTATTTCCTCCAGATCTTTTATCACACGTTACTAATCACTCATTCTTCCTGCTGTGGCCGTCATACCTATGTATTTGAATACTTGTTCATTACATTGGTGCCCAAGTCCAAAATTACCATTCAGAGTTGGGGGGGTTTGTGGTCAAAGTAGCTTGACCTATAATGGACCTGGAAGTATGTAGAAGTAATAAATATTGTGTAACTTAAGGCATTAGTTACTGTCACAGTGTCACAAAGAAGACATCCAAGAAACCAGTGGTGTGGCAGCTCTTTGCACTGACAAATAGTGTGACACACTGTGAGCTCCGCAGGTTCCTGGGGAGGTTCGTGCGGTGAAAAGCTATAGATCTGGCTCCCTCCTAAAAAAATGTTATCACTGAACATGACGAAAATGGGAAGAAAGACAAAAAAGAGATGATCAAAACACTAAAATAAAATATAATGGTCAAAAAATTCACTTTAGCCTCTTTTCTGCCAACGCGATGCTGGTGTCAGTCATATGGTGCTCAGCTCTCCCAGATATGCGTTTCCACTGTCTATGGAATTGAGCGGACGATGTCATGATGTTCCTCTGGCATCTTATAATTCAATCCAGCTTTCATTTTGCTTCATCCAGCTCTGCTTTTGCTGAAGGTCCTCTTGTAATCTCTGCACTCCTTTTTGTGTGTTTGGCTCGTTTTGTGCAAGGGTATAGGTGTCTCTATGTTTGTCAGAGCCTTTAAGATTTTGGTCATACATCTCTTACACTTTGAATTCTGGCACAGGCTGTCTTTGGTTGCAAGAATGCTAAATTATCCATTGGTGGAGGTGTCTTATTTTGTTATCTAAGACTACTGGACACCATGGCATTCAGGCCTCCTCACAATGTCCTGAATTGTCTGGTTTTATTAGGCCGCTAACTGTCTTGTGTTTTGTTTTCCCAAAGTGAGGATTGTGTTGTTTTTATTGGGGAAAGAGATCCGTGTTTAGGTTCTTGCATAATATGAGGAAGTTAACCACCCGTGAGAGAATAAAAGGCCCTGCCAGTTACAATGAAGAGCTATTTCAGGAGCACACCACTTGCGTGCCATGTTTTTGTTATTTTGGATTCCTTGTTCTGGACACAATGTTTCACTGACCTGCAGCTAAATCTGGTTTATGGCTTAACCTGCCTGTCCTTGACTTATAATGAAGGAAAAGTTTCACCTCAGCTTTCTTGTTAGACAAGGATCCTGTTTTGTGAGGCTGTGTCACACAACAAGATATCTTTACACATCTATAAAATGTCAGCTATCCACAGATAACTATGCATCACATGTATGCACATGTCACAGTTTGTGTTCCACTGCTGTGTGGACAGCACACACACTTAAGACATTCACAAATAAACAGAGTCCTGTAACACTGGTACCAACAGACAGTGGACTCAAACGCACAACTCAACACTCAAGCAGGTAGAATAAAAAAGTATTTACTAGAAGCAGGGGTTTGGTACACAGAAAATCAGTCCAGAGAATGCAAACAAATCCAACAGGGGGAAGGCAAAAAGGCAAGGTCAGAAAAACTTAGATCAAATACACCAGGAAAGCAAACACAAGGAATAACGCTGGGCCGCTTGATACAAAGAAGAGGGATAGGGAGACACACAGACTAAATACACTAGGGAAGGATAATGAGGGACAGGTGAAACTAATCAGGACAGGTGAAACTAATCAGGGCGGGGCAGACAATCACACTGGCGGGAAACACACAAGGGCAGGAAGTGAAGTCTCTGAAACGAGAGGAGAAGTGAGTAACAAATTAAAACAGGAAATGATGAATGAATGTCATGAAACAAAGAAAACATAACCTAGGGAGCAGGACGAGACATCACAAGTCCAGATTCTCAAAACCACAAATCTCGTAGAATCTCTTGAGAGCATATGTGACTTTAGAGTTAACAAATGGATGACAGGCAGAAATATCTTAATACACAGAAAAACAAAAATGGCTGGCTTTATCATATTTATTGTTGTCATTTATTCAACCAGGCTTGGCTGTTGTTGAATTTATGATGTCTTCCTTTTTAGTCAGCTTTGCTTCCATTTGGCTATCATGCGTTCCCATGTCACATTACACAGTATATACAGACTATAGAAAGAATGTAGTCAGATTGGATTGTAAATATTTTTTAATATTTCTGTTTTGAAATCAGTGAGGCCACAGCTGCCTTCCAAGCTTTTTGGAGGATATAAAATACACTCTTATCAGACCTCACACAACAGGAGAATCTGACTAGATCATCTTTAGATCCATCAAAAACAATCAGGACTCCACTAATGATCATCAGAAGGAGGGAATTAGTTCCAAAGTGCCATACTCAGAGAAGGCCATTTATGTGGGCCGCATAAGTGGGACTGCTCAAGTCAAAAGATCCATGGGGAAAGTTATGCATATTCAGAGTTGAGCTGCATGGGCACATAACTCAGTTTCTAGGTGGCTCATTCAGATTATTAAAACCAGCCCCAATGATCAATAAACAATCAAATCTCCATCGACGATGTAGTAGTATTTTCTCTCAGTGGCTGGTTTTGTTCTGCGGTTTTGTTCTGCTCAATTAGCAGTGACATATAAGGATGACAGGCTGGTGGATAGGTTGAATAGGAAATATAAGAATTAAAATTACAACCGAAGAAATGCTTTAATGTAGTGGCGATGGCTGTGTTATTGTGTGTTATGCTACAATTGTCAGGCAGTAAAAATGTTTGCCAGCATATATCAGGCAGTTATGCTGGACTTACAACAGCTCCCTGCTGGAGATAACCATGCATAAGGAAAAAGGACTTAAGCGTGAATTGCTGATAGCAGCACACACCCCTCTTTTTTGGGGTAAACTCTGCCCCACCTGCTCAACTCATCTGAGAGGTGCTTAAGTCCTCAGGTCAGTTTGAAGTCTGACTACATGCACATCTCATCTCTGAATCGGGCCCAAAACTGGCTAAACTAGAGGTCTTCTCGTGTCCATTTGTTTCCTTGGAGCTGAGGCCCATTATGTTCTACTGCTGCTTTACGTTTAATGTCACCAGTTGCTTTATTACTTACATGAACATTACGATAAAAGCATGATTTTTACACGAGTTGATATATTACTTAAGTTGTAAAAGATTGTGGGAGAGCGCACACACTTGATGGAGTAATGATGCAGTCGGGTGGTCACTTGGGTTTAGAGACAGTATGGATTGTTTTTGGAGCGTTCAATTAGAGATTGATTTTGGACTTAGTGTAGGGAGACATTGTCAGTGCGAAGCAGATCAGCAACAGCTTATCTATACTGCTGGGCTTTGACAAGTGTGATCAGAGTGGACTGGTCCACATATCCCAATCAATGTTTCTTCAAAACATCACTGTCATTTTGCACTGCCAAAGAAACGTCAGCTGGATAGATGGAAAAAGTGTCAAACATACAGCGCTCCTTTAATATTGTTGATTTATTGGATGGATGAATCCAGGGCAGAAAACAAGTGCAGAGTGTCAGGCTTTTCCTTGAGACATCTTAAAGGAGTCTGCCCATTCTCTAGGCTAAGACCTACAGAACAGACACATAAAATATGTTTCTACTCCTCTGTGAATCCTACCCAAGCTGTACTGAACCATACCAAACCAGCCATATCCGTGCTCTCTGCACACAGGTTTTGTTTCCAATCGAAAGGAACCACACAGATAAGGTTGGATGAGCATGGGTCTGAGACAGTGACATTGGAAAAAGGGTTTCTACTGGCATGAAAATCCTGGAAAAGTCATGGAATTTGAAAACTACTGCTACTCTTCACTGCTTTGAGGAATTTCTTCCATCCCCGTTGCATTGAGTTTCTCCAATATCTCATCTCCCACAGAGCCTTGTGGGTCCTTTGGAATCTGGACTTCAGCAACAACAAACAGCAATGATCATCTGTATCTCATCCACCACCCAGGTGGAGGATGACTTTCATTTGCTTTGCTGAAACTATAAAGTTAGAAATAGATGATCTGCATCTGTCCGCTAGGAATTCTCTGATCTCTTTAAACATAGCACGTTTTACCCAATGTCCCGTCTTCGGTTTGTTGCTTGTTTCACAGACACATGTTTGAGCATGTTTGCGTATTATTGCATAAACTTTTTGGTTAGCATCAGTAAAATACATGATTACAACACTTTGGCACATTGGTAATGTTCTGATTCCACTGTAACCACAGTGGAGTTGGGGGTTATAAATAAAATGGTTGCCAGTATCTGTGATAAGTGACCTTTCATCTGCCAGCTTCCAGCTGAATTTAGACGAAACTAAACTTCACCCATGGCAAGAAGGTCAGACAATTATAGACCAACAGCATGACTACCAGCAGTGCACGTCAACAAATCTGTCAGGAAGCATATTCAAATCATGTTCTTAACACGACGTGTGCCATGTGACTGCTGTGTGGCTGTTAAACCAGTACAAACCATTTTCACCTGCGTCACTATGTCACATGACAGTACTACCATGGCAGGCAGATCTCTGTTTAGTCTATAGTTGCTATGATATTTATGTCTTGTTACCTTATTATACAGTATATTCTACTGTGGTAAATGACTACTTATATTGTGTATTATTAATTATAAAGTGCTTTCCATAGTGTGGTAAAGTTTGTTTTAAGTTAGTGCTTGTCAGATATATTTGCTTCTTAAAACCTTTAAACATGGTGTGCTACAACTTTTAAACAATAATCACTGAATCACTGATTTAGTGTTCTCTCTGCCGACATTTTACGGCAACAATTTACATATTTCTACAGTCTTCATTAGTATATTTAATGACAGTGAATAAATCACTACAGATTCATGAGAGGAAATGTGTTTGTTGCAGTTAGGGACCATGGAGAAGATGCATTCTTATTTTTAAAAATGAAAAACAAACAAAAGTTTATATAGTTTTTATATAGTCTGATGCAGCGTTACATGGAAGAAAAGCCTCTTCCAACATTAACTCAAGTATGGGTATCATGTTTTGTATTCCAACAAATGCGTAGGGGATAATGTTTTGTCAGTCGGTCATTAACGTGGGCATTAATTCCACGTTAATCACCGACTGACAATACATTATCCCGCTTATTATACGGCTACTTAACAAAAAACAACATTTATTAACATTATATTAGTTTTAAATTAATTTGTTACAAGTTACAAGCTTACACAGAGGAAAAATAGCTACACCTACAGGTGGAAAACTGGGTGTAAATTGGTTAAAAAAAGTGGAAAGTTGTTGTCGCCGGTCCACTTCATAGCTGTAATGCTGCGTTCGAATGGTGTTGGAAATTGGGAAATACCAATTTTATAAGTTGGAAGCAAACAGTCTCAAGTACCTGCATCACCGGTCTGTTCTCAACCTCAGCAGTCATTATTGGAAGACATTTGACTGTTGAATGCTGTGATTGACCAATCAGAATTGAGCATTACAGAGAGCCGTCTAATATTGTTCAATAACTATGTTTTGTGATGAGAGTTTTATTTGCTCAACCTTGCTGAAGGAAACACTGTCTAATTTGCAGTTTCTTTTTGCTATATTTTAGATATTCACTTGAATTTTATTTGATACATGGATGGAAATATAGCAGCTATTTGATAATGGGGCCCAAGCCTAAGCACCTCTACTTCCTGTGACAACAAAGTGACTTTGTACATCTACAATTAATGAGCGTAAAACAAAGAAGTTATAGTTTATAACCATAAAGATAGTCTGTAATAGATACAGTCTATAACAAACACAGCCAATTAGAAAGAGGAAAAGAGTTCTCCTCAGCTTCTTCTGTCTTAGTATGAACAGACAGACATGAAAAAACATTCCATCCCACCCCCACTCTGCAATGGGAGACACTCAACAGTCACTCATCTTCATTATGAGCAACATTATGCAGTGAACTGCATGACCTGCACGACCAAGCCTACATCAACATGCTGGTGATGTTTGTGTCCACCACCTCTACTTTTTAACAGTGTAAAGTAAATAAAAATAAATAAATAAAATGAAAGTTAACACTTGCGAAAGAGTTGTGGTAAAATCTGTGCTCGTCAAACGTTGGTTGGGTTAAACATTTCTAAATATTTTCTGTGAACATTAGAGGACTATACTGCCATGGTGGAGGGAGAGGCTTTCTATGTATTTTTTTCCCAAATGTGACTGATATCGATGCTGAGCGGCATTTCACTGCAATATTTTCTCCTTTCAGAGGAACATTAAAGGCAGAATCATGCAGCCGATGGGTTGAATGCTTTTGTGTTGGTTTTTCAGCCTTGGAAGAAGAGACGTGGAATCCTCATTGAGAGATTCCATCAAAAGCCAAGCAGACAAAAGGGCTGATCGCCTCTTTTGTGTGTTGATAAATATCCTTGGTGATTTACCGTTGCCTGAGGCTGTGCTTATTAACTGATTACTGTGCTCCAGGACCACCATCTGCACTTTTCCTCAAATAAGTCAACTTTTGTCCCCCAGCTAATTGCTTAAGAAGACGATGTGGCAGAAGAAAGAGCTGCTTGAGAGTTACCCTAAAAAATGACTGAGCCTTCGATCTGTGTGACACTAAATATTCCACCTTTGTACTCTGCTGCTGTGACTCAACTTCCGTGTTTTCACATTTTTCTCTTCAAGGAAAGGCAACAGCAAATCAAACTGAATGTCAAAGGGTACAGCTGGTGTTATCATATCATTTACCTCCTCCCAAGTCCCCTGAAAAGACTAATACAAACATTCAATTCATCCCACAAATACATTTCTTCCTGTCAGCTGCTGCTTTTTGTATTTCCGCCTCTAAATAATCATAGAAATCCATAACTGTGGCTGCAGCAGCTCCAGATGCAGATTTAGTCCCCATCCAGCCTTTTTGATGGCTCTGACCTAGACACTGGACATGTCACATGACCCATGTTATCAGAAGAAAATGGTCCATAAACCGGAACAGATGACAGAACATACTTTGTTCATGCTTGTGGCAGCACTATGATGTACCAGACATTCATAGCATAATCTGACATGCATCAAAGTTGTTATTGTAATAATCTGACAGTTTCCAACTAAGATTTTACTGTAATCAACTCACACAATATGACATGAAATGTTTTTTCATGCAGGAAGCGAGTGTTTGACAGTCTAGTAGGATGGTGGTTGCATCTTTGCTCTCTTCATCTTCATTTAGGGAGCAGAGCAGGAGTAGATAAACAGTTGGTTTCCCCTGTGACGCTGCATTAATCGTTCATTTCATGGGTTAAAAGAGCAAAGTCAATGAGGAGGAGAAATTCCTACCCCATTATCGGCCAGGAGGTGCAGAGTGAACGCATCAGCGATGAAGCCAAGCATAAAGATGATTACTCCACCACTCCAGCTCCATTGCCCAACATTGTTCCAATTACAAACTCGTCTTTTTTAGCAGCTGAGGGATTAACGAGACAACTGCTGCTTGACTTTTTCCACTCTGTCCACTCTGTCCACTCTGTCCTCATTGTCATAATGATACATGGCCTGATCAGGCTGTTTGTGCTGACAAAAGGCCTCCATCCTCACTCTTTTATTCCTTATATCTCTTTCAGGGAATCACAAAGACAAATGCATCACCCTCAGTATTGAAAGCACATAAATCTTGTTTTAAGAGGCTTGTCTTGCCTCAGATTCTGTCAGACAAAGGCTGAGGCTTTTATTTATTGCCTCAATCCTCGTTTGGTTGGCTATTGTGTCTTCCACAAAATAATAGTTTTATAGATCAACACAGATACACTATATAATCAGTAGTAATAAAGATAAAGATCAAGGATCTATTTCACTCAATTGGAGTTCTACATATTTCTCCTTTTAAACACTACTACTATTGTTCAGTATTTTGCTGGTTAAGCTTAGATACAAATTTTGTGGTTACAGTTAGGCTAAATTATTTTGGTTAAGGTTACATATTTTATTACCTCACAGTATCTTCCATGGTTTCTACAGTCATGTAAATCCTGGAAAAGTCATAGAATTTGATAATGGATTTTTCAGGCTGGAAAATGTTTCAGAGAATGATGAAATGATAATAATCATCATAATTATAATAATGGGGATAAGTCAAGCTACAACTTGAGAAGGGAAAACAGTTGAGATCATTTTATTTCCTGGAAATCTGTTTCTTTCTCTTCTAAAGACCAGAGAGTGACAGTTGCTATGAGACATTGTCTTGTGATTCCTTATTCTCGCACAATTATTGATTTAGCTAACGTTTGTTAGATTATAGCTAGCTGGCAGTGACGAATAAAAAAAGTTTCACATAGCAAGCAAATGTAGTTTTAATAATGTCTGGTTATCTGCTGAAAAATATCAATACTGGCTAAAAGGTTGACGACAGAGGACGTTCTGGGTGTATGTTGATTTTACAAGTTTGTGATTCTTTAAGTTGCACCTCACACCTACACTTACATAACAAGTTTAGTTTACAATGACATAGTAGTTGTAAGGTTGATTTACTTATTACACCTTGGAAAAGATTTGGAAACGTCATGGAAATGTTTTGGAATTAAAAATCCCGAAATTTCCTCTCAGACCACAGTTGAAACTGTTAAAAATCGTAGTTTCCCATGCTGGCACGGTGGTATTGAATCACATAATAAGGTTGTTTCAGTTTTACTTGTCCAGGTTGTAATATATCCACTGTGTGATTAGTCCTCAGTGAGGTCTGTGGACATTTTTTCCAAATGTCAGTTTTGACATTTTCAGTTCAGTGAAGTCTCATCAGTGGATATCTGAAAGCATTGGGTAAAGATAGGATAAGATAAACCTTTATTTGTCCCACAACAGGGAAATTTGCAATGTTACAGCAGCAAAAGTGGATAGCCAACTAGAAGAAGCATCACTAAAAACTAAAAACTATAAATAAGTAATAATAAGTAAGCAGCAATATTAACAATATAAACAAGGCGAGAAATATACTACAAATATGCCTGAGTGATAAGAGACTGTTCTAATATGGATATTTTAATGATCTACTTGCGTGGTTTATAGATATTGCACACGAGATATTGATATTGCACACGAAAAAGTTAGATTGTCATTGTCACTAGTCAGTTCTGGTGTGTGTGGTCTACTGAGAGCAGTGCTGATTATACAGTCTGGATCTGGCTCAGTCTGGACTAAATGGATCAGAAGGACTTGCTGAACAGTAAATAATAGCACAGAAACACCTAACGTGCTAACAAACTGCTCACTCAGCAGCATGCAAACACTTTGGATGCAAAATATGATGTTTATTTTGTCACATCTTTTTATATTGGACATTTTTTATTGTTAGAATAAAGCACAATTTGTCTGGACTTGATCGCCCTTGGTGGAGGTATGAGAGTATTTTTTTTTTTTGAAATTTGGTGACATATCTCTTTAATATGAGACATCAGCCTCATTAATCAGTCATTCCTGGTTATGAATCAGCCCCATTTAGCTTTATTCTGTTTAAAAACCAACAGTATGTTGTTTTTTTCAGTTCCACACTC